>JANQBM010000221.1:25093887-25115369 GCA_025594535.1 Erythroxylum domingense
TTAAACCTATGTATTCATGTATAAATACCTGTAGTATCATTCTAAGCAATATACAGAAAACTTCTTCTTATTCTACAGATACATTCCTTGGTCTGTTTTCTAAAAGCAATAGGAAGATCTTGATCAATATTATTCTTGACATCTCCCTATCCTTTGCTTCTATTGTTGGAATTCTCTATTTGAAAATAAGTAGTAGTGAAGAAAGATTCATATGCATTGGAAGTAGTATCTGCCAAGACATAAAACCTTTTTGACAAAGACTGGTAGTATTTATACCCCTTTTTGAGTCAAAGAGAACCCACAAAAAGACATTTCAATGCTCTGGGATCTAACTTTTCCCATGGTTTTGGTTGTGAACATGAACAAATGAGACACACCCAAATACCCCAAGAACAAGATTATTAACAATTTGTATATCGGGGCAAAATATTGAGAGGATTTCCATTGAACTCTTAAATCATAAGACTCTTGAAGGCAAAAGATTTATAAGATAAGCAGTTGTGAGTACTTCCTCCTCCCAAAAGGATTTAGGTATATTTTTCTGGAAAAGGAAGGTTTGGGTTTATTCAAGGAGGTGACCATTTCTCTTCTACTACTCCATTTTTGAGATGGAGTATTAACACAAGATGAATCATGTACGATCCTTTCTTTTTAAAAGTATGGAGTTTGTGATGGGGTATTAACAAGAGATGAATCATGTATGATCCTTTCTTTTTAAAAGTATGGAGTTTGTGATGGCGTATTAACACAAGATGAATCATGTATGATCCTTTCTTTTTAAAAGTATGGAGTTAGGACTAGATTGAAATACTCCCTATAGCATTATCAGTCCTACATCTTTTTATGTTGCCCCCAAATTGATTTTTAATTATGGAACAAAAATTTTGGCAGATAATAATGGCACCATATTTGTACTTGAGTAAAACTATCAAAATGGAATGAGTACAATCGTCAATAAGAGAAAAAATTTATTTTCTACCCTAAACATTAGGAAAAGTAGGACTTCAAATATCACTAGGAATGTGATAAAAAGGGGTAAAATTTCTTTTATTACTAGTTAAAATATACACACATTTGTGTTTAGTAAGCTCACACACTTTACAATTAAAATTATTAAAATTTAGACCTTTAAATAAATAAGGAAACATAATTTTAACAACTCTAAATGATGAATGTCCAAGTCATCAATGGTGGAGCCAAATTTTCTACATATCAGATTAAAAAGATTCTAAAAGAAAGGAGAGAGAAATTGTCCTTAATCTTGCTTGATAGGTTTAATTCTTCAAGGTAGTTGAGACCATCCTTTACTCTAACATGTCCAATAACCTTCCCCAAATTCTCATCTTGAAAAATCACATAGCAATTCAAATCTCGAGCGAGTTTCTTGATATAGATCAAGTTCGTGGATAATCTAGGGACATGAAGAACTTTTTTGGGCTTAGCGGTGGATTTGACAGTTACATCTATTGGAAGCATCAGACGTGGCTATTTTCCTAATGCTTGGACATGGGAAATATATAAGAAAAAAGGTTTGTTGAGTGCATCATATGGTCAGTAACTCCCAGACGTATAATCCAGGAGTTGACAAAAGTTGCTCCCAAGACATTTAGTCAAATAAAGAGTGAAAATTCACCTGAATATGCCAAAAAACAAGTGCTTGAAGATTTGCCAAAGTTGTCAATAAGAGATCCCACCCTCTGAACCTCTTCTTAATTGAGACCACCTAACTCCTAAGGTGTTCCTTTATTTTGTTGAAATGCAGCAACATGGACCTGAACATCTTTTCTTACTTTATTTCGTCTTTGTCCCCAATCTCGGCTTGGAGGTTTACACCAGACCAAATATTTGCTTTGTTGTGTGGTAAGCCAGGTTATGCATATTCCCTATGAAGAATACTTGGAAGTAGTGTACAGTATCTTAAGATACTTAAAGGGAACTCCAAGAAAAGGATTATTCTTCACGAAAAGTGATCAACAAAGAGTTGAAGCCTACATTGACGCAAACTGCGTAAGATCTCTTATTGACAAAAGATCAACTTCTGGGTATTGCACATATTTGTGGGGAAATCTAGTAACCTGGAAGAGTAAAATACAAAGTGTTGTAGCCAGAGGTAGTTGGGAGGTAGAATATAGAGCAATGGCTCAAAAACTTTTGTGACATAATCTGGCTTAAAAGAGTATGAAAGAACTTAAGAAACCATTATAGCACCAAATGAAATTCTTTTGCGATAGCAAAGCATCCAGTTCAACATGATCAAACGAGGCATGTTGAGATTGACAAACATTTTATAGAAGAAAAACTTGAAAGTGGACTCATTTGCATACCATTTGTACCTACAACACAAGTTGTCGATGTCTTCACCAAAGGAGGACTAAGACAGAATTTTGAGTTCTTTATAAGCAACTTGGGCATGTTCAATATTCAGCTAATTATCTTGATTCTCTATAGATAATTGGTTGATATTCTATTAATTAGTAGCTGAATTAATGAGATTGTATTGCTTAGAGATAATTAGCTGATTCTCTATAGATAATTAGTTGATATTCTATTAATTAATAGCTAATTTAATGGATTTTATTGCTTAGAGAATAAATAGATTCTTCTTGATTTAACGAGGTGATTAGGACTATATTGTCCTCTATATTCCTTGTACTATTCACAAAAAATAAAGAATTACTTTTTCTTCTTTCTTCAAGTTTTGTAAACTTCTACAAGAAATTAAAATTAAGCAACAATTCACATTGGTGGCGCACCCCCAAACCAACTGTCTGACAAAAGTGAAAATAGAACAATCCTATAGAGACCGAAAGTAAGAGTTACGTATATGGGCCCATCAAACAACTCTGAAAACTTCGAAAAAGTGGAGTGCCCATTCACCTTAACCTTTAGCAAAAACCCTAATCCCTATTAAGCTCAAGATTCAAAGTCTAAGAGTAGCCAAGTTTCAACCAAGTACGAACGATAAGCCTCGAATATGAGTTGATCTTGTTGAAAAATGGAGAGAGGTAGCTTAAACAAAACATGTTGCATAATAGCAAAGAATTACGCTTTATAATATGAAGAAAATTTGTGGTTAGAGCCTCCTTAAAGGGAAACTAGAAATTGCGAAGGACTGGTGTCATTTTCAAATCTAAGGCTAAAGGAAAATTAGTTCCAAACTAAATTAGACCATTTCAAGTCAACGAGGTCATCAAAATTGGTACATACAAACTTGCTTATATCAATAGTCCTAAAGAACTCTTACTTGATCTTTTTCTAGCTATGTTTTTTGAGTTACTTTTCCAGTTATTGAAATGAAAGCTCCTTCCTTATGCTATAAAAAAAATTCCACTCCTTTAAGATACAACAGTCACTCCAACATAAAAGATGTAAAATTGCTCTTCAATAGTCACACCAACATAAAGACACAAACATGCTCTTTAGTAGTCACAGTGCAATAAGAAGCAAACTTACTCTTCAATAGTCACGCCAACATGATCTACTCTTAACTAGTCAGGCCCTCCTAAAATGTAGCCTTAAAATGTAGACTTACTCTTTAGTAGCTACATCACCATAAAACACATACTTGCTCTTTAGATATCATGCTAATGTAAGATTCAAACATACCCCTAAACATTAACATTACCTTGTGACATGACTCGAAACAGAAAGTACCACAACTATGAGAATAAAATCAAGTACATGTAATGCTAAAAACCAAAAGTCATCACAAGATCATTACATAAAAGAAATTTGAAACGAGAATGCATTATAATGAAGACTAATCTTGACAAGGCTCAAGATCCAAATTGTTCATAGATATCCAAAAAGGGGCAAGGCTACCTCAACCCAATTTCGTCTCAGCAATTCTTGATTCTTTATAGATATATTCCTATAAACTAAAGGTGGGGAAAAGTCGTTGGGTATTTATCCTTTACCTGAGGATTCAAGGTCTTGATGTCATCTAAATAGATCTGCTTTCAAGGCAAGGAGCATAACTATGAAATCATTTCTCTTACTCATCTTGGGGCAAATGATACACCCTATAAAACATTTGGTCTCAAGAAGTCTAAGGAGACTTTGTCTTTTGAGTCATCCCTTAGGCAGCGTCTAGATTGCAATATGTGTGCAACTAATCTAAGTTTTTAATGTAGTACAAGTTGTAGATATATCAAACTAGTGTTTAGAACCCACAAAATTGTAAAATCTGACTATTGAAATCCGAGTTTTAGGCTTGGGATTTCAACTTAAGTTATTGAAATTTCAAGTTTGGAATAGCTGAAAATCTAGGGTTTGATATGGTTAGAATTTAATGTTTTGATTGATGGAAATTCAAGTTAGAATTGCTGGAATTTTAGTAACGTAGACAAGCAATGGAGGGAGGAGAACCATAAATCACTCCCGAAGTCTAGAAATCACTCTTAGAAAAAAGCATTACACCTTCTAATTGAAAACTCAAATTTATAGGAAAAAAAAAAGTTAGGATCTTATTATTGAAGGATAAGTACACATAACATATAGAAAAACTCTTAAACCCTTATTCTAGTAATGAAGGAATTCCTAATTAAAATATCCAAAATAGAACTAACTCCTAATTTAATAAGAAATGTTTATTTTTAAATAAGTTTGTCATAATAATTCTTTATTTTTAAACAAGTTTTAAGTCCTAAAAAATTAGAATCATACATCTAACTTGTTACCACTTCCTAACTAATAAGGAAACATAACGTAAAATAAATTTCAGTGTTTGTTGTCCCTGCACCAAGCATCTTAACAAGTCCCCCAATCTTCTATTCACCACTTATGTTTGTCCTTGGTTTTAAGGATGGAAAGAACATAAAAATTGAAGCTTAATATTCAATATTTTGCATAGAGTTCTCCAAAATAATAAATTTTACAATGTGATCAGATACAATGGTTAAAGATAATCTGTGGAGACATAAATCTCTTTGAAGAAGAGTTTAGCAAATATGGACATCATCAATCTTGGAGTATAGAACAAAATGACTCGTGTTTAAAAACCTATCCACCACATCACAAACGTAGAATCATAACCTCTTATAGGTTTAGAAACTCCCAAGACAAAATCCATACTCATGTCCCATTTTCGTGTCATGGTTCATGAGGCAGAGGCAGATACATATACAGTCCAGAATTTTGCTTTTTTCCATTAGCTAATTGACATGGTCGAGATTATCGTATGAACTTAGACACATCCTGCTTTAAAGAGGGCTAATAAAGTGATCTTCAATTAATTCTATACTTTTATCTCTTCCAAAGTGATATACTGCCCCTCCTCTATATAATTTCCAGATTACACACTCCTTTATAGAAATATTGAGTAGGCAAAGTCGATTTTCTCTGAAAAAGTACTCATCATGGTTCACAAAAGGAAAGCAATTGTCCCCTTGTCTAGTTACAATTTTTGAATAAATTATTATTCCAAAATTTTGATCTGAAACATATTTCTTTTTAGTCTTCGAAACCCCACAACTGTTACCACCCAAGTGTTAAGCAAATGGTTCTTTCTACCTAAACACATAAGCTATCTTGTTCTCAACTCCTAGTCGATGTTTAATAACAAAATTAAATTTTTTAAAAATTCACTCTGTGAATTTTCTTCAATATCTTTTAGAACTTGAAGTGTTTAAAAGACACGTGATCAAAATATAGAATAAGTTCTTTTAGGACTTGAGGTGTTTGAAAGATTTATGATCAAAATATAGAATAAACTCCTTTTACGAGAGATATGACACCATAAAAAATACATTACCATAGGTCAAATATCGTTGTTTGTCTTTACTTAACGTCTCACTGAAGTAAGCAATTGGGTACCCTTGAGTATGTGTCCAATTCTCATATGAGATGCATTACAAGCAACTTCAAATACTCTAGAAAAAATTGAATGCTGTAAAACAGGAAATTTAGTCATCCTTTTCTTAATTTCTTCAGAGGCTTTAGTTGTTTTCTTTAACAAAATAAAAAGTCCTTTCTTCATATAATCAATCATGAGTGTCATTATGGTGCTAAAATTATGAATAAATCACCCATATAATATTGTTATACTATGAAAACTCCATCTCTCATGCGCATCCTTCATAATAAGCTAATTAAGGATAGCTTTACTCTTCTTATGATCCATCTCCACTCTTCAATAGGACATAATAAAATCCAAAATACAACGCTTGGATGAAAGAACACTTCTTTAAGTTGATATAAAGATTCTCTTGTCTCAAAACTCTTAAGACTTGTTAAAGATGTAACAGTTGGTCTTCTATAGTCTTGTTATATATTAATATGCCGTCAAAACATACTGCCAAAAATGTATCCAAAAGGGTCAAAACACGTGGTTCAGCACTCTCATAAAAGTGATAGGTGCATTTATTAGCTCAAAGGGCATCACCAACAATTCATAAAGCCCCTATTTAGTCTTAAAGGTCATTTTCCATTCATCTCCAAGTCCAATTCTAAGTTGATGATACAAACTTTGTAAGTCCATCTTGGTAAAGAACTCTAGTCAACATGTCTACTATGTCATCAAGGCAAGAGATTGGAAACCTATACCTCTTTGTGATCTTGTTTATCACCCAACAATCGATGTATATTCGCCAACTTCCATCCTTTTTAGAAATCAACAATGCTGGAACTGCATATAGACTAAGAGTTTCTTGAATAAATTCTTTTTTAGCAACTCTTGTACTTATCTCTTCAACTCTTCATTTTCAATAAGATTTAAGCATTACTGAAAGATTTGGTAAACATCTTGCAAAGGAGGTAATTCTCCTAGTAAATAATCTAATATTAGGTCTAAAAAATCAACCAATAATTCACTCACTTCTTTTGGTAAATCATCTAATATAAGGTCTAAAAAATCAACAAATAATTAACTCACTTCTTTGGGTAATGTAAGGGTCTCTTGGGTGTTGTTACTATTATGTCCTCACTATCATTGCAAATACAATTACCTTCTCCTTGCCGACAGCTTCAAACTCTGTCTCTCTCATAAGCTTGTAATTGAGTGATTTGCCCTTTTGATTTCTTTTATAAACTTTAATCACTTTTGCATCAATTTCATTCTAACTTTAGTATAAAAAGATAACGTGATTCAAGAAATAGCTACTCACATCATTGCTATTATTCTCAAGTCCTAAAAACTAACTTAAACATTACAAGTCTATACCAGAGAAGTCTTCGACGCTTTTTTTTAGGCTAGTCGACTTAGCATTGAAGTTAAGATTAGATCCATAACTTTGCACGTCAACATCAACATTGAATAGGCCCATATCTATAAGGTGTAAACCTAAACTTACATCATAGGGCAGAGTAGAACATCCACATTTATCACTCTTTGGTGCTTCAAATAGTAGAGCAAAAGTAAACATAGAATGAAGCAACTATCAAGAAAGGTCAGTTTAAAGAAGCAAATGACTGAGAATATATAGAAAATTTTACCATGATATCTTCACGAGGAATTCCCCTATCTGGAGCAATTGGATCATTGGCAGCCTGCAAACAATTGAAAATTAAATTTATTTACAAATATAATTCAAGTATAACTTCATATTTGAAAATTTGAAGGATAAGAAGCAAGAGAAGAACTGACACCAATATGAAATTCTAACATTAGAGTGATCTTTTCTTGATCTATAGTGAGTCCTAATTATTTGCACAACTACCCTTAGCCCAACAATTATGTTCAATGTAGCAAGTGCCATTCTAAAGTTACCATATCAAGAACTTCAATTCACTATCCTCAGTTTAACAAAGAAATGAAAATATGGTAATTCAAATGATCATTACAAATGATTGCTTGAGCGACCAAACATTTGCATGCTAAGAAGCAATTAAGGACTTGTCCCTATCCCAGAACTATGTGCTCAAATTAATCAACATAAAGGTTAGTTTAAGGTGCTAGATGATTTTCAATATTAAGGAGTTACTCATTCTCATCTTAAAAACTCTTCAAATAACAAGCTTCATTTTTGGGAACACATCATCCAAATGAAATACTGTAGAGTTTCTTAATAGATTTAAGGTTCATCATGCCATGGCCATACCAAATGAAGTAAACTTCCATCCCAGCCCAAACCCACCCTCACATCCTCTTACTTCACAATTGTACTACACTAATACTTTGAAACAAAATTAAGTTAACCCATTGACAAATTATGTCCAAAAAGTAAGTTATTTGCCTCATTAAAAATTATTAGAAAATTGAATAATATGCGATTATAGGTGAAAACCTTATTTTTCAATATTTGACTCATTTCTATAAAACATAAACATAATCAAAACATGATGAAATGGCAGTTGCATAAAAGTATGCCGAAAAAGGCTGACAAAACTAAGTTGTAGATGCAGTAAAAGAAAAAGAATTAATAGTAAGAAGTAGAGGAAGATTTGCTAAACACTCCATATCTATTTAAATTAAGAGTAAAACTAATGTAAGAATTGTCAAAGAAAATAACTTTGAAGTTCTAGAGAAACAAAAACAATAGACAAATTCTACTTGACAATCCACATATATAGAGCATTGATTACATAGACACTGCTGTCATTTGCAACATGTGAATGAAGTTTTACATGTAATTATAGTAGGGCAAGGAGGAGATAAGGCAAAAGGGTAACAAAAGATCCAGATGCTTCTATCAAAATTTAAATTAAACTTTAACGTTTCAACTTGTTCACAAGTGTTAGAAAATCAGAATATTTGATCTTCTAAAAGATTTGATATAGTTGAAAATAACTAATTAATAGCTATGATTCTTATTTACTAATTTAGGCTTATTGAAATCTTTCATTTATTTAGGCTAATTATAATTTTCTTAGTCAATGACTAATGTGTAGGAAATAGTTTGTTTCCTAAAATAGGACAAATGACTCTGTATAAATTAGTGTATTCTGTATATGGAGATAACTAAGAAGAATTTCAGTTTTTGTTCATGATATAAGAGCCTCTCTACAACACTTTTAAATCCAAAAACCCTCCATTCAATTCTAATTTTGCCAAACTTCTTTTGAAGATAAATTCTTCTTCACTTAATTTTATTTTTGGCTTCTCATAATGAATCACCAACTTGAGATTTCCATACATGTTCCTCATTATTTTATTCTATAGTCAGCACAGTACTCATGCTAAAATTCAAATTGCTCCTAAGCCTCTCTTCTTTAACATCATTATCCATCTTTCTGCCATTAGTGTTAGGGGTGGGCAAAAAACCCGAAACAACCGAACTGACCCGTAAAACCGAAGAAACCGGGCCAAACCGAACCGCATGGAGAGTGATGGATGGTTGGTTCGGTTTTGGATATTGAAAAACCGACTATATCGGTTCAGATGCGGTGTAGGCAAAATTTTTTCCAAACAAACCCGAACCAAACCGATCAACTACAAACAAAAAGAGTTTGTATTATTTTATACTTCTAACTCTAGGTATATAAGGTATGTTTGCAACTTTACAAGTATGACAATCACCCAATAGGTCCTAAAATGAAATAAAAATGTTGGACATGTACTAAAATTGACCCAAATTTTAAGGCCCAAGATTAGGGCCCAAACCGATTGAAGTAACCGAACCGAATCAAACCGCAGGGCAAACCAAATTTTTGGTTTCATCTGACATTCGGTTCGGTTCGGTTTTCTTATACCGTAAAACCGATTATTCGGTTCGGTTCAACAGCCTAAAACCGACTGAATTGAACCGTGCCCACCCCTAATTAGTGTTGTTATAAGATCCTTGATCTTGTCTGTCAATTATTGTAGTATCAAGAGTAAGGTTGGTATTTTCTAAAGTAGCCACTCTTCTTGATTGCATAAATTGACTGAACATTGCTTTAAGGTTATCTATCTCATATTCATGGCAATTGAATTGTACCTGAATTTTATACCTCCACTTCTCAATTAAAATTTGAGATTCTTAATTTTTGGCTACTCTCTTCAAGCTTCTCAATCTCTTGATCCCAATCATCTTCTGTCATGTTTTCGGAATTTCTTGGCCGAGAATCGTAAAGCTCTAATACCATTTGTTATGAATATTTTTCTTTAAAGAGAAAAATGATAAGCAGAGGAGAGAAGAATAGAGAAGAAATCAAAAGGAGAAGAGAAGGCAAAAAAATACACAAGGAGAGAGTGGTAAATAGCTAATTCATATTTTTCTTCTGCTAGGGAAACAGTTATAGGGGTATTTTATATTATCCACAGGCACATTTACAGTTGTATAATTGCTATAACATTTTATACGTAACAAAATCCTCAAGTAATCTTTATGTGGATCAAGGTTACGACTATAAATCAAAATATCATCAAAGAAACCAAAATAAATCTTTGAAGATGGGGGTGAAAAAAATTATTCATTACCGATTGGAATGTAGATAGAATGATGGTCAAACCAAAATACATGACTAAAAACTCATAGTGCCCATAGTGTGTTGGAAATGTTGTTTCGTGGACATTTTCAGGTTTCATTCAAATATGGTGATAGCCTGAGCATAGTCAATTTTAGAGAAAAAAGAGGCTCCATTCAACTCTTCCAACAACTCATCAATATTTGAGATGGGGTACTTATCAGCAACAATGATCTTCTTCAAGCTCCTGTAATTAACACAAAATCTCCAACTCCCATCTTTCTTTCTTACTACTAAAACGGAGCTGCAAACGAGTTGGAACTTGGACGTATTAATCCTTTGTCAAGTAACTCAACAACCACACGTTCAATCTCATTTTTTAGGTAAAAAGGATATATATAGGGTCATATTGGGTGGTTTGGCATCAAGTAGGATATTTATGGCCTGGGATTGACTTCAGTCGGGTGGGACTCCATGAGTTGTTTGGAAGACAATATGGAAAAATTCAAGTAGGTTTTGAACGTCCAGAATCATGGCCTCTTGACTGACTTGAGTTTCAGGCAGTTTACTAATTTGGCAAAACACTCCTTGTTTCACAATATGGATCAATTTTTGCGTGGCTTTGAAGGTTACTCCCTTGGCTTCGTAGTTTCACTTTTCCTTGCAATTTTTACTTACTTCCCATTATAATTAAATATCATGAACATCTTACTCCAATTTTCTTGGACAATATTAAGAGAGGCAAGTCATCTAATCCCCAATACCTCGTCAACACCAAAAATAAAAAAGGCACAAAAATCTTGGGTGATTGAGAGATCTTGGAGCTAGATCTTAACTCCTTTACACAGTTACAACTGAAGGTATCACCATTGTCTATCTGCATCCCAAAAAAAGAACTTGAACTAATAGGAGGTGAAGATCAATGACTACCTTGTCCAATATGATATCATGGGTTGATCCACTATTGATCAACAAGAGAACATCTCTCCCTTTAATTTTTCCATGATTTTCCCGGTGGTGCCTAATGTTTTTCCCAAAATTGCATGCATCGGAATTTCTTCCATCTTGGCCACTATTTCTTCTTCATTTGCTTCAAGAGTTTCATCAAAGAAATCTATCTCTCCTTCTTTAGTGTTTATATATTTGACCGTTTGACTTCTATGAATGCCCTTTGTTTGTTGCAAGTTTTGCTTCATATTCAAGGGCCACGCTCACAACTCTTTATACATTCCTAGGTTTTTGAATGTGCATATCAACCTAAAGTTCTTCTTTGATACCATTCAGAAAAATTACTAATAAACAGTACTCTAGCCAATTAGATACTCGTGTAGACCTCCTCACAAACTCTTGAAAGTATTCTTGAATAGTGACTATTTATTGGATTGCACAAAGGTGCTCATCATGATCGGCAAACTTAGCTGGGGCAAAATGCTCATGTAGTATTCTGACCAACTCTACCCAATAATATATAATCCGTTCAATGTTGATTGACAAAAACACATCCAAGGCTTCCCCTTTAAATACATTTATGCCAAATCAACTTTCTGATCTTTAGGAGTTTAGTAATGTCACAAATATTTTTCTACCTTCAGGATCCATCCTCGCAAATCTCCATTCTCAAATCTAGGAAAATCCATCTTTGCAAGAATTCTTTGGGAATGATGTTTTCTCATTCAACATATGCTTCCTCTAGTTCTGTAATAACATTCTTTTTCTTACCTAATAAAGGTTGACTGGATTCTCCACTAAAGGTATGTTGTCTAGTTTGCAACCTTTGCTGTGCTACCTCTTCGATTCAATTGTCCAACCTTTGCAATTATGCTATCAATGATGCTAATTGTTGTAGAAGGGCATTGAGTTGTTGGAGTACTACTTCTTGAGACTGATTAGCATAGGTTGGAGCTACATTTGGATTTGTTGGTAGTGGAGGAGGTAGTGGCACGGAAGAAAAGCAATGGGTCCGGACAACCATAATAGAATCATAGGGCTCTAATACCAAACTTTTAGGAGTAGGAGAAAATAATGGATACGAATTTATTAAATGCAAATAGACTAATATAGGAAGTGCACGAGAATCTCACAGACTACCACACCAATAGAAAAAGACAATTCCAACTACCTAAACTCCAAGAATACAATGAAAATAGAAAAACACACTCACTAATGACAATAACTAGAGACCTATTTATAGACTAACTTCTAGAGACTCACTTGTAGATAATAATAACTAATAATACTTATCCTTGACCCACTACTCCTAAAAATCAAGAACTACCCTATTTTTCCTATTTTTCCTCCAATAGCTATCCATTGTTCACTAACTGCCTAATCTGCGTTAGACTTGGTCTTCTTGCAAGTATATGTCTCTTGTGGCGTATCAAATTACTTTCCATTTTATATATATATAGATATATATATATATATATAGATATAGATATAGATATATAGATAGATAGATATATTTGTATTTGTTTATTTTTATTATCATTTTTACTTAGTATTTGTCATTACTATTATTTATTTATTCTTTACTATTTATTATATATTTTTATTTATTTTTATTTGATTTGATTTTTTTCTCCTTCTTCATGTGGGTTATTTGAAAATAGCATTTCTACTAGTTAGGAATAAGGTTGAGTACTACTAGACCTCCTCAGACCACGTGCTTTAGCGAGATTTTCACTAGGTGGTGGTGTTGTTATTGTTGTTAGATATGGTTGTCAAGATAAGGAAGTATCTATTACCTGGATACATAATAAAGGCTTCTGAACATATTTGACGGAATTTGAGCTGCTTGAATTAGCATAATAGTCATCCACTGACTTGAAACCAAAGGAAACTGCCTCATTTTACAACGAAATTAGGATGCCTATCAAAACCTGACTCTGAAAACTACAAGATAAAAATGAGCATGAAAACTTATTCTATCTACAAAACATATACCACGAGTTAGAGCATCATCAAATTCCCTAACAGACTTTGCATTGGCAACCAATGGGATGTTAAACTCACCACCCATATCTTCAAAAAGAGGAGCATGCCTGCACTTAGACGAGTATATGATGTATCACTAAGTGGAAACATTTGGCAGTAACACAAAAAGTAAATTGTTATAGAATTACCTCTTAAAAATTTTACAGAGACCATTTGTAAGAGCCTTGTCATAAATTACGTTAAAGCCCTTACAGAAGTCCTCATCGGCAACCACTAAATTGAAAGGATTGCATAGTGACACCGCACCAGTTAGAGGACATGTTTGAGAATCCTGAAAATCAAACACAACAAAAATAAGTTGTAAATAGTAACACTATAATAAAATCACAAAAAAAGGCAACAGAAAGAGGTAGAAAGTCTAAATCTTATCTTGTCAAGCTATGCAAAGATCAGAAGATACTCAATCCAAGAAAAATCGTTGCAAATTAAAAGATATGATCAACTCAGCCTTGGCATCCTTATTATAACAAAAGTAAATCATCAAGTTGTATCTTAATCAATAAAATTCAATTTTGGCAACCTTGAAACTATTTTTCACCCTAAAACGTCTCCCAAAAAGGTGACCGATGAGCAAAAATTTGATATAGAAGAATCAATAAAGAACTTTTTTGGTATATTTGAAAATAAAAATACATACAGATCCCTCATCAACTTGGTAGGTGGTAGACGTACTCCCACCCCTAACAACAAGGTGGATAGAACCTGGATAGAACCCCTTGTTAAATATCACAGAAGTCTACTGACGTATTCCCTCAGGATTGGTTTTGAAAAGTACCTGACCCAAGTAATTTACGAGAATGTTGGCACCTAAAGACCAACCAACAGCATACAAGTTGGCATTGGGGTATCTAGTGGCAACATGAGCCACTACTTCACGCATGTCTCCTAAAAATGAAGCCGAATAGAACTGCATCATCACTATCAGTTTCATCACAAGTCAAAATCAACTACTCCTACTTCTTATATATAAGAATAATCACCACTTGGTAGATGGACAATGGGGTTCACCTGAGGAGTGGTAACAGGGCTATTTCCACAACCTCTGCTATTGAAAACGACCACACGCCATCCTTTACTCCTCGCTCTAACTAGCATGTGCCTCACATACGAGTCCTCACTTCCTCCTGTTAAACCTGGCTGCAAAATATTTTTTCTTTATTGATTTATATCATAATTTTCTCTAACTAACTAGAAATGGTGATTCACAGACCAGTAAAATGACAAGCGGAGACTCAGCAGGCAACAAGCGGTGGTCGCCGGATGCCCAGTCTAAGGCGACGGAGCCATCGTCTTTGGTACGGAGGCACTCACGCTTGTACCTAACGTGGGGAGTGGAGCGAAAAAAGGAAGCAAAGATGGTTTCCACATGTGGGTTGTGGGCGATGACAGGAAAGGCAGAGTAGGGCAGGTGTAGGGAGGTGAAGGCTGGGAGGAACCGGTCGCTACCGCCGCCGACGACTTCCAGAGATGAGTGGCCAGTGAGCATTGTGGTGGTGGAGGTCGTGCTGCTGAAGTGGGCGGCGGAGATTGGATGAAGGATGTAACGGTAACGGAATGGCAGGTTACTGCACAGGGAGGAAGGAAAAAAAGGTCCGGCCATTCGGCTTGGAAGGTAAAGGATAGTCCAACTAGTGGCAAAGCTAAATTCGGATTTACATGTTTATTCTCTGGATTTTGGGCCTGATTGGCGATTGGCGATTGGCGATTGGCGATAAGTTGATTACATTATTTGGCAGTTGATGATTTTATTAGCACTCAGCTGATTTCGATTTATTTAACTAGTGATAGTATTAATTATTTCGATTTCGATTTATTTAACTAGTGATAGTATTATTTGTCCATTAAAATATTTAATAAAATTAGATGCTTAGTATTAACTATTTATATATAAAATAATTTATAAAAGTATAATTTTAAAAAATTATAAAAATATAAGTATTATATGTTAGTATTTTTTAATATTTTAAGAATTTAGATTTTAAATATTTATCTTTAAAAAAATAATTTTATAAATTTAATTAAAAACATTTTAACTTGATCAATTTTTAAATTTAATTTAATTTAATATTTTTTATAATTTATAAATTAATTACACAATTTTAGTAAATTAATTATTTAAAATAAATTGTTAAAATCAAAATAAATTTTCTTACCAACTTGTTTAAAATCAAACAAAACCAGTACCAATTTTTTTGATATTGATGTGTGGTTATTATACGCAGATCTTGCAAACATAAGTACCTGTTTGGTTGAACTTTTGAAGGGTGGAAAATTACTTTTTTCACCTCAAAAGCTATTTTTAAGAAAAATTAGTGTTTGGCTTTAGAATCTAAAAATACATTTTTAATAGAAATGATTTTTTTAGAAGCTAAAATACAACTTTTTAAGAAACTCAAATTTGGAACTTTTCAGAAAAGCTCCCATTTTAGCTTTTTCGTAGACTTTTTTCCGTCACTTACGTTTATAATATATCCAACGTTTAACGTTTATCGTAGATCTTCCACAGTTGTTTTGCAAACCAATTTTCACAAGGAAAAAGTGACCGCCAATTTCTCAAGGGACACAGCTAACCCATCTTCACTCGGTTCATTTTAGGTACTGGCTTTATTTTGCTTTTTTTTGTCACTTCTCGATCTGTTAGTTTCATTTTTTCGGATGTTAGTTGCTTCCCTTTATCGATCTGTTGGTTTCATTTTTGTTCTTATGTGAACTGCGGTTAGGTGTAGAAGATTTTGTGTTACATTCTGAGTAATTTGTATTTGGGTCTGAGTGAGATCTATTTTCTGGGTCAATCTTATAATTGTCGTGACCTTCTTGGTCAATTGTTTATTCGCTAATGTATGATTGTATTTTGAGGAATGAGATTGTTGTATCTCCGACTATTCTTTCTACCTACAATAGATGACACTTTTCGAGTTGTCCTGTAATCCAATTCCATATACGCGTGTTCTTATCACATGATGTTTGCAGTTCATGGTTTCTTTCTTAGAATGCAATCACCATGCATCTGTTGCTTGTTGCTTGTTGCTTGACTAAGTCCAGAGCTCAAAGTTCCTGTACGCTTGCTGAGGTCACCTTCAAGTCTCTGTAATAAATGACGTTGCACACCAATTGTTTGATTATATTTCCAATTCACACTGACCAAGTCAGTTGGTTTTAAAAATGGCCAAAGTTTGCTACTTTCCATGCGCTGAAATGTTAAAAAATGATAAAAATCAGAGGTGACCCTTTTCAATTTTTCATCTTGTGGTTCCCTTTTTTCTTTTTTCTTCTTTTGTCTATTTAATTTGATTTATGAGGTCAAGCTCCCCAACATTTATTGGTATCTGGTACACATTCAAATGTTAGAAAACAAAGTAATGGTCAAAACAAGTTTTTAGATTCTTGCTCTGAATCTTCGAGATTTCTTGTACTAGTCTTACAAGAAAAATGAAAGTCCTCAAAATTGTCATATGTCAAAGGATTTTTGCTTCTGTTAGACGCCCCTTTTTTTACTCGTCTTTTGTTTCATTCCTTTTTCTTGTAATCACCTTTAGCTAATCAAACTAGAGATGTCTACCCTTTAAAACTTATGTGTTTGTCTCTTTTATCGACCCTTTTCTGATGATTTCTCAACTCTATCGTCAACCTTCTTTGACGTGCTTGATCTTCTGCGATTATGCTTTTATATTTTCTTATACCTGCTTAATTCATTGTTATATGCAGTTGGGATTTTTTTGTTGATAGAAAATGTCATATCCAAGTCAAGATATTCAAGGTGGTGATAAATTGAAAAAAAAGGGTTAAAGCGGAGTTGAATGATAGAATTCTTGAAATTGTAATCAAAATTTTCGTGGAAGAGACATTAGCTGGAGATCGACCAAATGGTTACTTTAACAAGATTGGATAGAAAAATATACTTTCAAATTTTGCTCATGAAACTAATAAGAATTATAAATACAAATAATTTAAGAATAAATGGGATAGATTAAAAAAGGATTGGCAGCTTTGGACAAATTTAGTAGGTAAGGAAACTGGACTGGGATGGAATCCTACTAATCAAACTATTGATGCAAATGACGAATGATGGGGAAAGAAATTGAAGGTAAGCATTTAAAGCTTTGGATTTATAATGTTCTAATGTTACTTGATAGTTTAATAACTTAAACAATATTATTGTAGGAAAATCCCGAGGCTGCCAAATTCCGAACTAAAGGTTTGAGACATATTGAACAGTTGAATATTTTATTTAAAGATGTTGCAGCTATAGGGGAAAGAGCTTGGGCACATTTTTCAAGTTTTGTACCAAATGATTCTTATGAGCCAACTAAAGAAAACCTAGTTGATACTGATCTTGATGATAGCTTTTTTGAAGACTTTACTGTCAATCAAGAAATTGGAAATATTAATAAAGAGATTGGTTCATCAACTCCAACTCTAGGAACTTCTACAAAAGGAAAGGGGAAAAAAAAGAAAGAAACACGATACTAGAACAGGGGCAACAGAAAGGTTATGTAAACATTTGGACTGTATATGCGATGTAGTAGAGAGTAGAACTTCAGTAACCTCTATTAAAAGAGATGAACCTGGTTGTAGCATTTCTGAGGTGATGGACATCTTATGAAGTATAAATGAAATAGAAAAGGGAGGTGAGCTGTTTATGTTAGCTACTAAATTATTTTTGAAGAACAAAAATAGAGAGATGTTTATTGCACTTAAGGATTTTGTTCTTCAAATCAAATGGCTTAAGAAAATGAAATGATTGTGATTTTTGTAATGAATTAGACATGTACTTGGTTACTAATATTGGACTACTTATAATGTGTTGTATTGGAATTCACTACTTGTAATATGTCGTATTAGATTTCTATTTGGTTAATTTTATTGTAATGAATTAAATTGTTCTTTATTATTATTGTGTTATGATTATTGTTGTGTTACCTTGTCATATAATAAGCTTATTATTTATTTTCTTATATTTTGATACAGATGTCATCTTCTAATAATGATTTTGACAATGGTCATGAATATAATGAAGAGATTGAAGAAGAAATTTTACAAATGGTTCAAACTGGAGTAGCACTAACCATAGACCATTATATTAAATATTATATTAAAAAATCATATAGAACATCCCCTCACACTGGATGGATGTTTGTAATGGAGATGCTTAATGGCCATAAAGATAAATGTCATCAACAATTTAGAATGAAAAAGGATGTTTTTATCAAATTATGTAAATTATTGAATGAGTCATATGGATTAAAGAAAGGTACAGAAGTAACAATAGAAAAGGTTGTAGCTATGTTTTTTATCACTTTAGGTCATGGACTTTGCAATAGAATGGTTCAAGAAAGATTTTAACATTCTGGTGAAACAATTTCTAGATGGTTTGAAATAGTATTAGAGGTTGTTTCACGTATGTCGATTGATTTCATAAAACCAAAAGATCCAACTTTTAGAGAAATTCCAAGCAAAATTAAAGATGATAGAAGGTATTGGCCTTATTTTAAAGTCTGCATTGGAGCAATTGATAGAACACATATACCAGTTATAGTTCCAAGGTCCAATCAAATAACATATATTGTGAGAAAAGACATTTATGCACAAAATGTAATGGTTGTATGTGATTTTGATATATGCTTTACTTTTACTTGGGCTAGTTGGGAAGGCACATCATATGATGCTCGAATTTTTATGGAGGCTTTACGTAATGATAGATTACATTTCCCTCATCCACCTAGAGGTTTGTGATGGATAAATTTATACATTCTTTTTATTTATTCTTAATAATTCAGTACTTCTTTATTTATTTATTTTTAATTTGGAATGTAAGAAAATATTATTTGGTAGATGCAAGATATCCTTACATGCAAGGTTATTTAGGACCATACAAAGGTGAGAGGTATTATTTTCCTTATTTTCGACGTGCTGGTTTTCCAAGAGGGAAGAAAGAAATATTCAATCATGCACATTCTTCTTTAAGATGCACAATCGAAAAAACATTTGGCGTTTGGAAAAAAAGGTGGAAAATTTTATGTCAAATGTCTAGTTTTCCTTTTTCAAAACAAGTTAAAATTGTAATTATTTCAATGGCCATTTATAATTTTATAAGGTTAAATGCTCAAAAGGATAAAGAGTTTTCTCCCTATGATGAAGATAATGAATTACTTCCTATAAATGAAGAAATCAATGAAAATGAAGACGTTGAAGAAAATCATTTAAACGAGCCACAAAATAATGAGATGAATAATGCGAGGGAACATATTGTAAATCTTCTTATATTACAATAAAATACATAATTTATTATGTATTTAACTATTTACTCAACTTGAATATTTATTTTGGGATTATAATATTATTTAGCTTTTTTATATGTTTTAATATTTATTTTTTATATTAGTTTTATTTCCTACAAAAAAATGAGACATCTCTTTAAATAATTTCCTACAAGATGGAAGTAAATTTGTCAAACAATTGTAAAGTAAATGTAAACCCATTCCATTCATGAAAGACCTAATAGTAGTTGAATTATTTCAAATCAAATGTAAACATAATATATATTGTTCTTTGCATATTGTGTAATATACTTTAAATATTATTTATATGAATAATAATTTTTATTACAAAATAAAGTATAGTTAAAATTCATAAAGTGCTTTTTATTCTTATGTTGCCAAACAGTCTACTATATGAAGCTCTTTCAAAAAAGCTGTTTTTTTAATTGACAGCCAAACAGTCAACTGGCTTCTCAGAAAAGCTCTTCTCAAAAAAGCTCTACTAATAAAAGCTCTACTTATATAAGTTCATCCAAACAAGCACTAAAACTCTCATTGGAGAAGATTCAAGAGTTGCTTCAAAATAAAGAGCCATTGAAGTATATGTATGTAGTTTTAATAAACCTCTAGTTATTGTTCTTTCCCTTGTTAGTTTGTGTGCTTACTATCGTAGTCTGTTTGAATAACGTAATCCTCCTTACTATTCACATTTCTTAGTAGAGAGGCAAAGATACAACACTTAATTTAACTTCTGAAAATAAAATACGAAAATTATTAATTGAATGAACAAGAAGAAGTAGACTAAGAAGAGCAGCTAAGAATTGAATAGCAGCCGCGAACCTAGAGAAATGAGAACGAAGAGCAGCCAAGAGCTGAGGGCACAATCGTCATTGCCAAACAACTAATTCAGTTGTTTGGTCCAAAACGCTCCACATTTAGGGCTTTTAAAAAATCAGTTGGTTTAGTTGAATCAGCTAACCCAATCAACTTATACATAAACAAAAAAACAACTTTTTAATATATTCAAACCTTTAATTTAGGTCAACCAGTTAAAAAATAGTTTATCAGTTGTTTACCAAATGAGCCCTTTATCCGCAAAAATTAAAAGTTGGTACTGTATATTTATCCAATGGCTTCAACTAGGATTGGACAGGAATAAAATTGAGACTAGATATTAGGGTAAATGTCATATGAAATAGTTTACACATTTATGGTATATAATTATTAGTCCTAACTCTTTTTAGATGAATGATTTAAATTATTAAAATAATTTTTACATTGATGTTTTTCTTGACGATAAAAAAGGTGGAAGAAGTTTGATATTCATTAATAACAAATCAAGCAGAAATTAGTCAACTTAATACACTAAAGGGGTATAAGAACACTAAGGGGTGGGTATAAGAATGAACAAGAAGTGATTCTTAACAAATTTCTAGTTTTCAAAAATACTCATTTGAAATGTGAATTTGGACGTAGACTTTATGAATCTTAATAAAGATATCAAAAGTTCTAAATGAGGGAAACTATGATGCCATACGTAATAGGTGTCAATTTCTCTAAAAAGAAATATGGAGATAAAATGATTTGTAAGTCTAAATATTAATTATGTCGTAACGAACTTTCTTTTTAATTATTTGAAAACAACCTCTCTATTAGTTAAGGATAAAGTTGCGTATTCCAGCAATACCTCTTCAAATCTCGCATATTAACAAGATTCATACTTAATCCTGTTGTTGTTGTAACTTTCTTTTTAAATAAATAGTGAAGAATCTTATAATAAATTTGTTAGTAAAGTAGCTTAGATTTGGAATGTTACATAATCAACCATGCTAACAAAAGATATATTATGCTTATGTTGCAACTCATTTAACTCAAATTTTACTTAAATGAAATTATTAACAAATATCT
>JANQBM010000221.1:25123757-25136682 GCA_025594535.1 Erythroxylum domingense
TATATATTATCTGTGTGTGTGTATAAATATATAAGATTCTCTTATAGTTAGAGCTTTTTTCAATTCACTTCCTAAATTTTAAAAACTATCATTAATTCTCATATAGTTTAGGCTTTATAACACTTGACCCTTATTGTTAATCTATATTCAAAAACTTAATAGAAAATAGAAAATAGAAAATTGAGATTATTTCGTGTTACATGGTACAATATTTGAAATAAATATGTTAAATAACAAACAACATCGTGCTTCATGCAACATATTTATTCAATCCACATGATGTCACAAAAATATTTGTTGCTTGAAAGAAAATCAAGCAAATCACAACCATTGGAAGTAAGTTTTTTTGTTTCATAATATGTTGCTTTTCTTTTATTTTTTTGTCCATTAAGGTTTTGGTTCTTATTTTGTTAAAAAATATGTCATTTTTATTTTTTGTTGGATTTTTGGTTTCTTAGATTTTTTTTCCATTGAAATCATTTTATATGATCATGTTTCCATTTTGGATTTACTTTAAGTTGAATGAACTATGGTGGTGGTGTAATTGTATGATTTCTTATTTAAAGAACTATAATATAAGATTGGTTTCGTTATTTTGGTTTATAGAACCATCATTTATGATTGGTTTTAGTATTCTTTCATAGTATAATTACTATTCCTCGTTCCTTACTTATATTTTCCCAAAAGACAAAATTGTATTTATAAAAGGAGAATCTCTCCACACATATGAAGTTAGTTATGTTCAAGGGATATAAATGCATCTAGGTGTGGCATATAGTGTGACCTAAATGTTGATCATTTAAACATGCTTAATGCTAGCTAATTATGTCAAATATAGATTTACTAATTTTCATTTTGCTATTTAGTATTTTTGTTGAATTTGTTTAATGCTTAGATAAGGTTAGATAATTGATTATTAATGATGATTTTCACTAAAATAATGCTAAAATTGCTATTTCTCTATTTGATATTGATAAAATGCTCAAAGAAGAAGTTTGGTGGTTACTGGTCTAATTTATTTGTGTAATGTAAAAAAAAACTTGTATAGTTCATTGTATTGTCATCTACAATTTAAACACAATAATATGAACATATTCTATTCTATGATAGATTTAAAATATTTTAATCTATGGAATCATCTACATCAATAGTAATAAGTGTGCAATAATATGTCTATGCATATCAAATGTACAATAAGGAATCCCGAAAGAAGTTCTCGATGCATAATTTAATTATTCTTAAGAAAAGAGCATTATTAAAAGATGGTAACTATTTTTGTTGTTTATTGCAGTGAAAGGAATGTTGCAATTTCTTCGAGTGGTTTAATGAAACTTTTACTTTATGAAGTGTAGATGTTATAAATGATTTCAAAGAAAAGAAGATGTTAATGGCATGTAATGAGCAAAAAGGAGATGATAGTAAACTAAGTTGGTATAAGGTTTGATAATATTATATTTGATTATGTTGTTTACATAAAAGCAATGGGAATAATTATTTCCAATCACTAGAATGTCATGATTAAAATACATACTCATTTTATATAAGGCGTGCATGTATTCTCCATTCACATTTCTTTTTGCACTATGTAATAACTCTTTGCCTTTCATTTTTAATATACCCTTAGTCAAACCCCATACGAATAATCATATTCTTCAAACCTTTTCTAAAAGTGTTGACAAAATAAAAAATCATTCCTCACTTAAACTTGAAGCATTAAAGTGAGGATATTTTGACTTCTTCTTCCCATCATCTAAACTTCCTTATAGACTACCAATGTCTTCGTTAAGAAATTTAATCTCAATATACACTAAATTAATGAGCAATAATGAACAACTTAATCATGGTAGGTAATTCTTTTTTATACCATATTAAAATATATCATTTACAATTTCTTCACTTGAATATCCCAACAAATTGAATTTTATTGACTGACTATGATTGAATGTTAGTTAATATGATTTTAGGTCCTGGTTCAGTGACTACTTCAATAAATGCATTTGTGGATGCCTCAATGTTTACACAAATTCCAAAAACACGTAGTTTCTCCTTCAAAAACTACTTCTCCGGTGCATTATATATTTACCTAAACTGATAAGAACTTAAGCAAATCACACATTAGCCCCATTAGTAGCTGCTATTGTAGCTTCCTCAATAGGAATATCTACTATAGAGTTATTAAATGTGTATAATTTGAGGTACTTATCCCTGTCTAAATACACCTCAATTGTATTTAATTTTCTTTCTTCAATTGCTTGTATCAACTTCCTAACTTCATTATCATTATGCAATGGCCTTGACTTTTCTCCAAATGACTCATGTAAGAATTTATAAGTGAAATCCCATACTTGCCAATACCCCAACCTCTTAGCAGTAAGCATAAAATAAACCAAGGTAATCTTTTCCATTTTTAGTACCAAAATAACTTATCTTTCTGGCTTCACATGTCATTTTTGATTTGAAATTGAAACATCCTCCATAAAGATACTCAAACTTAATTAAAGGGTAATACCAACCATTTTTCAATCAAAACCTATAACAATGTAACATACCACTTCCATAAAGCATATGCTCGAACATTCAAAGGATATCGAGAACATATCTTATGAGAATGGCACGTTAAAATAGTCACATTAACTTATTATGACATCACTCATAACACAAGTATTCAAAATGATCAAATCTCCTCATTTCATTCACAAAATAAAATTACTTACATTGTACCATTACAATTCATATCTATGTATTTACATTACATAACATTTGAGAGTTTACAACTCCATATAAAATGTTAACATGAAATGAGAAGTTAAACAAACACATCGTAACTAGACTGCTTAAATATCAGCTGACCAGACCTTTGAGCCATTCTTGTTCTCAAAATGTCAGTACTAAAATTCTACTTGGGTGCCTTAGAAGCTAGAACTCCCTTGTACCTAAAAATCAACGTTACAATTTTGATAAGTTTGCGAACTCAGTGAGCGAACCATCATCGATGTGCCCGCTCTAATCAAAACACAAAGTCAAGTATATAACCAATTTCATGAAGTTTAACACATCATCCAGTATCAAATCCCATGTCACATTTTGCCATATTTCATCAACTACAAGTACAACATATATGTAAACATTTCATAACACTATTTCGGAATAATCAATTAATTCATCTCAATCATTCATATGATATATGTAAAGTTATATATATGCAAATGCACATGTGATTCCATTTTCATTTTACTTTGTTATGACCGAGCGCCTATTTACTGTCCTGTACCTATTGTGGATACTTAACTCATTTTATTTACTATCTCGTATTTGTTGTAGATACCGGGCTTATTATTAATTGAGCCTGTGGCTTTTTATGCACAATTTCTAAGCTTAAAGTTCTATTTCACGTTGATCACTCCAGTCACAACTCCTTTATCTGATCATGCATATCAATGTAATGGAATGCATCAATTCACATAGTATGCTATCAATACTTTTCATTCAATATGTTCATGTCATTTATCACATTCTTTGGACCCGAGTCTAGTATTTAATATTCAGTTGAGTACACATTTCATATTACACATGCAATTTTAAAACACTTCCATATACAGTCTCAAGTATCAAAATTCTCAAACCAACAATATCCAGAATCATAGCAATCATACAAGTAACCGTTCAATAACTGAAAGTTAATCAAAATCATAATGGGAAACATCTAGGTTAACTCACAGGACGCTCCAAATAAGCCATTGGCTTGATGATTCGGCAATATCTAGATGTTGGCGATTGACTTGTGCATCTAAAGTCATGCAATACATGCATAGTTCACATATTACTAATTTGTTTAATTAAGTGAATATTCAATCATGCATATGTATATATGTCATGTTCAATGTATGTTCAATTGACTTTTTGGGTATGTATCCTTATTCACAAATCTTGACCATTCAAACATCGTAACTTGTATATAACTAGTTGCAATTAGGTTTATACCTTAAGTAAACTTGATTACTCTAAATTCATCATTCATGCATTTACTAACCCTTTTATAGAAATATATTCACACAATTTTTTCCCAATTCTCATTCATTTATACCTAATATACTTTACTCATATCCTTTCGATCATATTTGCATTCATAAGAACACTTTTATACCTTCAACAACTTATAATTTCCAAATTTAAACACATTGATATCAAGACAATCCATTCCTTAAGTTATAACATCAATTAACAACCTAAACTATCAAACCCTTAACCAATTAATCAAACAACTATCTAAGTTCAATTCAAGCCCCAATCAAATCCAAATGCACCAAAGTAAAGTGACTTATTATCTTGTGGTTCAACAATTACACAAAACATAAAATTTTCATTTCAAAGCATTGCCCACGATCGTGGGGGACCTTCCCATGACCGTCGGGCAAGAGCCACAAAGTGCACTACCCAATTTCCCTTAATTTTCTAGATTCTAACACCTTCATACCAAATTCAAAACATCTTTAGATTAGTCCGTTAATTATATCTCAATTATACCTTAATTATACGTTAATTCCTCATCAATTTCATCTCTAATTCCAACTCAAAATCATTCAGTTGGCATCTCATAAACTATTTATCTTTCATGCATACAAAAAAAAAACAGAAACTTTCATTCATTTAATCTCATCATATATGTAGATCTATTTTTTTTAAAAATCCAAGAACACTTCACTAACACGTTTCTTTAGCATAAATTCACCTTCATTTAAACTTCAAATCTCAATCTAAATCATCCATATAGCAACCTATAACCTACATTTCTCATGCATTAAAAAAAAACAGAAAAGTATCCAATTCATGTATCATTTTCCAGCATACTTCATCAGCAACATCACATGAAATCCATCCCAATTCAATCATTATAAACTTTCTATTACAACATGACATAAAGCTCAATACTTTACTTATTTAACTCAAGTTCCACCTTAATTCATCAAGTCTATTTTGCCTTATATGCATGCAAGATCACCTCAAATACAAGGTGGGAATTGGATAGGTTCTCAGCAAGGATAAAAGACAATAACAAAAAAAACAATGTTCTGGTTCTATAACTATCTTGTGAAGGGTGAAAGCATGAATTTTTGGTGTGGCAATTGGACACAAACTTAAGCAAAACAAAGGGATGTGAGGGTATGGTGTTTCGGTGGTGAGAGGAAAGGAGAAGAAGAATGAACCCAACAGAAACTATCCCTAAATTAGCTGAACTCATTAGGTGCTAAGTGTCACCTATGCATGCATTCCATTTGTCACCTATGCATCCATTTCATTTGTCCCATAAATAAGCTTCCAAATGTCACCAATATCCTAGGCTATTTGTCACTCAATCATTGCTGCCATTTGTTATTTAATTTTCTATGCCAAATGTCACTCAATTCGACTGTCATATGTAACTTATTTCATAGGCTTAGTCATCCTAAATTTTCACATGTCAATTTGACATTTTTCGTAAACTAAATGCACATTTTAATTCATCAAATTTTCAATTGGAACAATTAATTCCAAATTTACTAATTATAATCCACCAAACCAAAATTCAAGACATAAGTAATACACAATTCACATCATGATCATTTTAAACCTTTCACACCCCTAAATATGTCAATTGAGTATACATACAATCGTGGCAATGTCTACTAAATCATGATTCATATGAGTATGCAAATATTATGCATGTGAATGAAATGCACTTTATAAATTCCCAAATGATATGACTCAATAGTCTAATATTCTAACCCTTAGTAAGTTTTGGAACCCAGGGTATTACAAACAACGTCACAACAAAATTATTATATATAATGAAAACATAAAGAAAGGAAATATGGACTTTAGCATTTCTTTTGGTTCATTCCGTGCACAAACTACGATTACAAAAAAATGAAAGAATAAGATATTGCAATGATAGCTTGTGCAGTGATATCATGATAGTATAAAATTAACCTAATGATACTTCTGCAATTCATACAGTAGCTTAAAATATCTCACAAATAGGCAATAACTAATGTTAAGAATATTTCATCACAAAGCATTAATACTTATAATAATCCCTTTTAGGTCCTTTGAAGAATATGAAAATACAACCTCCACCTCTTTATTTTCTTATAACTAAAAAAATATTATAGAAATAAAAGCATCATAAATTTTGTAAAGTAATTGACTTGATAAGTCGTATGCAAATGTATAAAATAAAATTCATATACGAAACCCAAATAACATGTAAAAGATGTATCTTTCATTATTTCACATATACTTGTCTTTAAAACTATTTCTTTTTGAAAAAGTAAAGTGAATTAACGAAAAAGGAGATAATTAAAAGCCATTGTTCTAGGCACTAAACTCACAAAACATACACCAAATATTTACTAAACTACGAGCTCATGTCAGGATGATTTCATCTTCTATAATAAATCAGATGAATAGGTGGTGGTTATAAGGTTGTAGTGGTAATATTGATTTGGTAAGAAACCTCATAAACTAAAAAATCACTCTTCCTTTGTAGGTATTAAAGGAGAAGGAAAGAAAGAAATATGTTCAAAAAGATAACATTGGCAGACATAAGATATTTATCAAGAGTTAGATAGTAGCACTGATATCCTTTTTACAAACAAGATTAGCCAAAAATACATGTTTCAAAGATTTAGGACCTAACTTGGTGACCTAAGGATGAACATCAAGAGCAAAACAAGTACTGTTAAAAATTTGTGGTGTGAGAGAGAATAAGGGTTTAGTAGGAAAAAGGATATTATAAGAAATCTCAGCCTAAACAGATGAAGGCATGTCATTTTGAAGCATGTGGAAAAGCAATTTTTGGGGTTATCACTTCTTAGAGTATAGACAGAAAGATTAAACTATGTTTTGATTTTGATACAAAAATTAGTAAAATGGGAAAGTATTTTGAAACGATTTATCATTAGATAAAGCCAAGTCATATGAGAAAAATTGTCAACAATTGCAACAAAGTATTAAAAACTAGTTTTGGACACCACATGACAAGGACCTCAAACATTATAACATACTAGTTCAAAAGGAAAATTAGATTGTTTATTATCCAAAGGGAAGACACGTAATGGTGTTTGGTGAATTGAAAAGACTCACATTCTAAGCTAGAAACATTTTTATATTGAGGACATAAATTCTTTAATAAAAGTAAAAAGGAGTGTCCTATCCAACAGCGAGCTTTAAAAGGGGTTAAGACACAAGAATAGGCAATGAATGAAGGCACCTAGGTATTCAGAATGTAGAGACCTTATTATTTAAGTCCTTTACTAATAATCTTCTTTGTCGTAAGATCTTGAAAAGGGCAATGATCAGGAAAGAATGAGATACAATAATTTAAGTCACAAGTGAGTTTACTTGTAGATAATAATTAAATGAGAGTCCAGGTAATTGTAAGACAGAGGATAATGACAATAATGGAGTGGTGTTAACAATGCTAAAGACAATAACAGAAGAAGTAGATCCATCTACTAAGGTAAAATGGGAAGTAGATACGTGTTTCTAGAAGTAAAGAAAATATTGGGATTAGGCAGCATAGTCAATGACCTATTAGGAGGAAGAGGAAAAAAGACATAGAGGTGTGCTCCCTAAATCAACAATGGCAAATATAGGGTGACGTGAACATTTCCTGGTACTAAGTAAATTTGGTAATTTCATTTATAGACACTATAATTGTCTTCTTAGCAGTTGAGCTAGATAGCGTAATAGTGACTACTACATAAGCTGAATGACTTTTTGGATGTTTGTTTTGTGGATTTTTATAAGTACATTTGGTATGACTAGTTCATGACAATGTTGACAGATGATTCCTCCCATATCTTAAATTAAACTTCATGTTCCCCCTTTACAAGTATTCCTCTAGGATGATTTTCCATGGTCATAACTAGTATTCTGTCTTAAGAGAGCGCTAAAAGGTCTTATTCGTAGAAGCAACAAATGTTCTAGGGTTTGTATGGAGCATCTGAGTGAAGACCTTAAATAGGGAGGAAATTTTGACACTGGCAAGAATTTAAGACTTAGCAATCTCAAACTATAAGTTAAGTCTGGCTAAAATACTCATGATGTCCATCTACTCTCGTTGGGCTTGTTGTATTTGGATATCAGGGCTAAATGGTAATAAAATATTTAATTCTTTGTAGATCTTTTTGAAGTGCATAAAATAAATTCGAAATCTTATGCACCATTCAAAATAATTAAAGCAAGTTAACTTATATTCCATGATTTTTTTTTATATCACCATAAATAATGACGTATGTGACAATGAAACTTTTGTTTTCGTCAACCATAACAATAAGCCAAAATCGATAACCTTTTTAAACAAATGTAAACCTTCTAAATTCCAACAGTCACCCTTGTCCCAACGCAAAAACATTTTGTAACACCCATACAAACGAATAAACCAAAAGCTAATATTTACACAAAAATTGATCAATTTTGTGAGATACCCAAGTGAAAGTCACACTAAAACACCAGAGAACTAGAGGATCAGAAGCAAGAGGGGGTGAATCTAGCTGAAAATAAGGGCGACACACAGAGTCAGGTCATCAAATGCACTAGTCGACAGGAATCAACGTTAAAGTAGCTGGAGGTGAAGGTAGTGTTGTACACAACTAGACTTGTTGGCACATAGGAAGGAGAACGAAGGAGTTGGCTACCAAATGCATCACTTTAAGGCATCCAAATTCAAGGGTTTTGCTGGTCCTACTGGTGTCGGCGGTAAGTAGCAAATAGTCACTCAAAATGGTGACATAAATAAAGTTGCAATGTTTTGCTTACCGGGAAGAATTCTTAACACAAATTGATGAAGAAGAAAAGTCAAGTGCTTTGGCTCTTATAGCATGAAACAAATAGAGAATGAATTGTACTTTTCTCTTGATTATTAATATACAGAGGTATCTTATATGTATACATTTACAAGACTAATTTAGGTAATGTAATCTCTATAATGAAGGGATCATAATAATCCATATAATCAAGGGATTATAATCCCTATATAATGATACTTAATCTGTAACACCTAATAAGAAAGAAGGATTGAGAATTAAATCTACAAAGATAGTAAACAAGCTGATTAAGAGTTTGTGGAAAGTTATACATGACAAGGAATCCCTTTGAATGAAATAGCTACATGAGCACTATATAAAGGGATCTAGCTTGTGGATAGTTAAACCAAAATCTAATGCATCATGACATTGGAAGCAATTCCTAAAGCCTATGAATCTCATCCATCCTCTCATCAAATAAAGGAAAACATGGCTATGATATGACAATTGGAGTGCATTGGGCATTCTTTACCTTCTGCTTAACTTTGTTAGCCTTAGAGTATTTTTACCTGCAAATGAAAAGCTTAGTTGTTTAATTGAGAATGGAAGTTGGCATTATGACAATATAGGTGAACATTTTTTTCTAAGTTGTTTCCCCCCAAACCCCCATGACTTGCATATGGAGGACAAGTTTATCTAGCTCAAGCATACCTTAGGTTTATTTACAAACAAATCTTGCATGGATGTGATCAAGAACTAGGCAATGACACTGAATTGTTCTCTTACCTGGAACAAGCTTCTTATTGCTAGACTTTCTGTTACTTTGTGACCCGCTATTAAAGAAAGGCTCATTACCATGGATAGAACTAGATATACGAACGATATATACCGTAAGTTGTGTTTTTGTCTTCAACTGTCCCCATTTGTGTAAGATTTGGAAGGATGTAATTAGGCTTTGTAGCATAGATCTGCAGGTTGAGGACTTGAAAGGAATAATTCAGTGGCTTTCCTCCCTTTCTAGAGGACACAAAGACGATAGACTTCAATATAGCTTGGTCCTTGACAGCTAAGTCTACAGTGTTTGGTGGTAAAGCAATGAAAGAGTTTTCAAATTGGTCCTTCTAATGATTTAGTATGATCTGGACATATTACTTTTATGGTGCCTAGTTTGAGCTCCGATAGTCTTGAAGTGTATCTTGTTGTATAATATTTTTGTACATTCCATGTAATCTCTAGTGAACTATCAATGCAATTTATTTACTTTTCAAAAAACTATCAATTGTGTGGTATAAATCAGTGGATAAATTTCATGATGCTTCAAAAAATTTTTGGATCACGTGACTCATTCAGATACAGGTTTCATGTCAAGAGGAGAACTCGTTCAAGGCAATATGCCCTTCATTGACATGTTTCAGGGATTACCCTTCATGTTCCATATTAATGAAATTCCCGATTGATAAGCCAATGTCTTTGACGACGAGAGTTTGGAGTTCCTCAGAAGTTTTCAGGGCTGTCATCCAATTGTTTCTCATCTTCTATATGAACCTCCAAAATTTCCTAATAATTAAGATGGAAAAGAGAATTGAGGATATCACTAGATAAATGCCAACAGATTCAAGTTGATTAGCTTGAATTCTAAAGTTACGGACTTACAGGGATCCTTTGCTTAAGGTAATTTCCAATCCTGGCAAGAACTGTGGAACGTTTGTGCCAAAATCCACCTCTCAAACTAATCTTCACAAAAGGTCCATCCAATTCAGCAAGTTCAACTTGTCCTGAAACATGTTTGATAAAATTTTGCTCCTCAGACCGCGTCACAGAAAACAATTATCAGCGAAGATACAACTCCATATCTACCTTAATTAAGAGGTATCACCTGTAATGCCAACCGAGGTGTCGAAAACTTGTCCAAACTGCGGCAATAAAAATACAAAACATGCTTTTTTCAACTTGCTTATAGAAAGAACAAAACTTGACAAGAACAAGAGTCTTTATCATCACTTGCCTCCACTCGAGCATCGGCCAAGACTTGTCTAACGTTATCTTCAGTCAAATCAAGGGGTGGTAGTGGTACTCCATCTCCTGCTGCTACTGTTGTCAATGTAGATGATTTTCTGCGGTTCCACGCATTTGGTTCGAGTACAAGTACCGGCGTTAGTTTAAATGATGAATTTCTCATTCTGCTATCCGGGCGGTTGGTCATCGATTTTGTTGTGAAGTTATTAGTAGACACATTAAAATTGCAAGCAGAGAAGACTAGGGATGATCTTCTCCGTATGTGGCAATAATGGTGACTCTGGCACAGCACTGCCTCCATGGATATCTTCTGTAGCCAGTAAGCTTGTTTTTTTTCGCTTGCTGGACGCAGCTGACGATGAAGTTGATCGATAGGTGTGGTTGTCTGCGGACCACACAGGTGGATTGTTGGCTTGGTTCGCAAGAGGATTTATTATAATTTTTTTAGTATAAACTAAATTTTTTTTTTAACTTTTCAATATTTAAAGGATAAAATCAACATAAATATCGTGCTAAATTCTTTTATCAATTTTAATATTATAAATATGACACGGTTCTAATATTAGTAACCTGTGCGATATAATTTTCTCCAATAATTCTTTTCATTTAAAGGTATTATTAAAAGATAAATGAAAGAAATCCAGATTAAAAGCCTTCCAAGTAGAATTTTACTCTTGAAATGTGCTATTTCCTGTCTATGGGTATGTTCCATAGGTGGTAATTGTCAATAATGTTTTAAAATTACAAAATATTTCTTAAATTTATATAATTTTACTATAAATTTATTTTATAAGATACAATTTATTTGAAATTTGATTAGGAACTTTAATATTAACAATTTAATAGTTAATTATATTAATTTTAATTTTAATTAATTATCTAATAATAAAATTAGATTTGTAAATTAAAATTAATATTTATAAAATTAAAAATAAAACAACAATTTAATTAAATAATTCTTATTTAAATTTAAAATAAGAGTAAACTCTCAATAATTATACTCACTTTTTTTTAGAAAAGGAATTAAATTGTGTTTACTTCAACAAAAGCTAGTTCAAATTCACTACCTAGCCATCAACTTGCAATATGATTGGAAGAACATAACAGACCAGAGAAATTACACACCATCTACGAAACAATTACAAAACATGAATTACAATTTCCATCTATTCTTCATTGCAGGGGCGAGTGAGTATTGCGTATTCTTTGCAATCAAAAATTGCAATCAAAATGGCTCTAACCCAATTCAAACCTTTTTCTAGCTAATAATTGTCTTCTTTGACTCCCTTTACAACATGATATTTCTCTCTTTCCAAAGAGTGCAAATTGTAGTGGTGAATGTTGCGTTAAGCAACATCCCATTCTGCTTTCCATACTTGGTGAGATTGATGAACCAATTCAGAGTCGCATCCCATTCATACGTGTAATTATCTACTGCAAGTAAGTCCAAGATTTTGCTCCATACTACTTTAGAATATCCGCAAAGAATATATAGGTGATTTATGTCTTCCTTGGCTTCCTTGCATAAGACACATGTTGAGTCATTTGTGCTAAACCATCTGCACTTGATTCTAATTTTGTTTTTAATCACTAGCCATGGTAATTAAAAGAAGCTTTGGGATTAAGAGATTACTTCCTTAGAAGATCATCCCAAAGGACTTATCCAAAACTGCTTGAGAATATTATGTGATAGGAATTATTTGTGAACGTTCCATTTGGATTAGGAGTCCACATAATGGGATCTTCTTTATACCCTTCTCGCAATTGAGGTAAATGTTCAACAAGTATAAAAAAACCTCTAAAGTACTCATGTCAATCTCCATTTGGGACGGAGTGAGTATACTTTAGAATCCATAAGGATTCTATATCTCAACTTAGGAAGTGCTTGATTTATAAAAGGTAATGGGAATGAAAATGAGAATGAATATAATCATTATAATTATGATAGTTGGTTAAGATGAAGGAATTATTACCATTACTATTGATAGTGGTCAGTTTGTAAAAAATATTGTAATTAATTAATTACAAAATAAATTATATTTTAACTAATTACAATATTTTAATTAATGAATGAATTATATTTTAATTAATTATATTGCAATTAATTAATTAATAATAATATT
>JANQBM010000221.1:25136782-25149999 GCA_025594535.1 Erythroxylum domingense
AACACGGTCTCCATAACATCATCAACATTCAAATAAACTATTTTACAAAGAATAGAAGAAGTAAAATTGACAAAAAATTGAATAAAAAGACTCATTCTCTTCTTTACCAAAATCTAGAAATTTTGGTGTTGATGTGTTATTTTCCCTAATCTTGATAATGATCCTTGACTTCAATCCTTCCTCAAGGCTCCAAACATGTGGTCTTCACTCAAGGATGGTCTTTCTACAGAAGGGTTTCATCTCCACCTACGATGGAGGCTTAATGATGGTTTTATAGTCCAAAAAACCTAAATTTGATGAAGCCCTGCATAATCCTTCGGATTGTAATTCCCACGATCGTAGGAATTGGCCACATAACACTTCCTCTTTTCTTTTCTTCTTGATTTCTAGCTCAATCTCCAAGTTGGTTTATCTTCCTTCCTACCCAAAAATAGTCAATTCTTACCCTAAATTAACACCGAACATAAAAGAATAACAATAAAAATCAAACTAAACAAAAATATACAAAATGAATCCTAAACTATAACAATAATCAACAATTATGTAAGAAAGCACATGCTAATTACCTAGAAAAACATAACCTAATGCACACCTATCAACATACCTACACTTGAATCTTTGCTTGTCCTCAAGAAAAATAAATACAATCACTCAATTCTATCATTTCATCTTTACAAAGATCAAAGCATACAATCCCTCAAATTTAGACTAACTCAAATATTAAGTTAATGCATATATCATGACTACTTTTTCATTGGTGTACATAAACAAACTCAACAATTGACACCATTACTCAAAGATAAGTAAAGCTGAAAAATGAATTTTCCTCATAGTTTTCACTCATTTCTCTCAAGTGTTTAATAGTTAGAGTTTCGCTCAAACTTCTTATAGGAAACTACATTACCACAGGCTTGCTAATACACCAATTCTCCTCTATAATGATTGCATGCATAAATAGATCAAAAGAACTTGTTTAGGGTTGTAGTGTGGTCAGGGTTAAGGTGGGTAAAGAGGGAAAAAGGGTTAAGCATAAGCATTAGTAAAGTAAAAAGTAGATAAAAACGGGATAAAAAAACATAACTCCATGGTATACAAATATAACTGATATTCTGCACTTATTGATGCTACTCACTTTTTCTTCCTTTTTCTTTTCTTTTCTTTTTCTTTTCAACATTTTTTTCATTTTTCTTTCTTTTTCATCATACATGGAAGAACTATGAATATATTAGCAGATAAATACAATGTAATCCAGAAGCAAAAATATACTCAACTCATCTCGGTAAATTTTTCACAACGATCCCAACTAATGTATTACTTAATACTCTACTAAGCTTGTGAATGGGTAGGTTAAAAAGGTTTACACTTTGGAAATTTTGGGTGTTTTCAAGATACAAAAGGTTAAGGTTCAATGGGGGTAGCAAAGGATACTACAAAGGTAGGTCATTTAAGCCAATGGTTAAAATAAGAAAAAGGGCCTAAATCATCTCTATTAAGCATGCATCCAGCAGACTCAAACCGATTCAAAGTAAGTTCTGAAGGTAGTAACCTAAAGAAGTAACACTCAACAAAGAAATAGAATGACTATGGATGGAGTCATATGGCTCAATCCTCACTTTGGCTTAAATGAAAACTCATTATGCATCTCTACACTACCTCATTGTTCAAATATCAATTTGTGACTAAGCTTATGTAACCAACTACTTGTCATCACTTTATATGGTTCACTTTCTACTCAAGTAACCTAATTCGAGTTCAAGCATGCATTCAATCTAATTCTAGCTAGCATGACAGACTTTTATGGTAATATTTATCATAGTGAGTCAAGTACGGTTCCGTTACTGACACAAAGCACATATAATATGCCTAAACATACATTCTATCTAACAAAATGCAAACAATGCAATTACAAAAGTCAAAGTCACCTCCCCACACTTAAAGTTCACATTGCCCTTAATGTGACAAGACAACCACCAAATGAGAGAAAATGTCCTCAAACCAAACAAAAGAAATTGAAACACACACATGACATGAAACCAAACAAAAGATAAACTTGAACCAAACGAAAGAAATAAAATGAAGCTAAAAAACATAAAATAAAATGAAAAAAAACAAGAGAAACAATAAAATTAAAAGAAAAAGGTAAGAAAAGCTTAGTCAGATGATGGTGGCGATGGTGTTAGTGAAGGAACTTCAAAATTATTCCTTCGACAGAAGTTGAGAAACCTCTTCTTTAAGCTACACTGCTCCTTACGAACTTTCAGCATTTGGGTTTCGAGCTCGTTGATTTGGGATGTCATTTAATGAGAATTGGAAGCCATTTGGTTGAGGATTTGTTGAAGTCGGTCGACCTCCACTGGTGCACGTGGTTCCTCCACTACTGCTTCTACCTCTGACTCCGGCATTGCTCGGGATGTGGAGAGTCGAGAAGTGACTGTACTTGTTCCCCTCTTGCTCCTCACTGCAGTGTGTTTCTGAGGATCTCAGAGTTCCATAGAATGAAACTCCAAAATCTCATAACGTCTCAAACATGATATGTCAAATATATCGTGTGGAGTTATATGCAATTTTTCCATATTAACATTATAAAATACACCTAAAGTAGAAGCAATATAAGACATTCCAAAAAACAAACTCTGCTTATCAACTACACTCACTATTGATCGAAAAATCCTATAAGGTGTGTTGATTTTAAGTTTTCACTCCATGCACCATAAAAAGAAAAGTTATTTTGTTGAGCATTTGTTACTTTCCGTTTTATTAAACACATTCATAAACATAAATTTATGTAAAAGTAGATGCTCAACACTATGGATTAAGGAATTTGGTGCATTGCATAAGTCAAAATGTTCTTCACCTGTGAGAGTGTTCCAATAAGAATTGACATCAAAATTAGCGTGACCATCTACAATTTTTACATTCGACAAGTTGAAAATTTCATGTATGACAGAATAATCAAGTTTAAAAACATTTTCAGCTAACCTAAACCAAAACACATCCATTTTTGGGTTATACTAGATTGTTGTGAAAAACTCTAAAGTTACAGTAGCATAAATAGGTATATCGCACCGAACAAACCTATTCCACCCTATGTTTGCAACTAATTGCTCAAGTTGTCGTCTCACTCCTATGTTCTCTAAAAATTCAAAATCAAAATACCTAGGAGTGACTATTTCTCTATTTCTAAGGTCACGGAAGAGTGTATCTTCTTCTTCCGAATAAATTGGGAAAAGAGAGCGGTAAGTCACCGCTAAATCGCTCTTGCCTTGACCCAAAACTTTATAGCGTAATTCATCGGTTGGTTCAATCGGTCTCCAGACCATCCTCGTCTTTGGTGCCATTGTAAGAGGAAAATCTGCAAAAATGGGAGAAAAAGAGTGAAATTCAACTTTTAGAGAGAGAGAGCAAAATCTTACCCAAATCCTAGTACTTTTGAATGATTAATGCATGAAAAGTTGAAAGGACTGTAAGAATAATGAGAGAGTTGAAGAAAATACCAAGAATCTAGAGGAAAAGTGAAGAGTTTTAGAGAGTTGGAGGAGAAAAATTCGTGGGTTAGAGAGAGGAAAAGGAGAGTGGGGGGAAAAAGAAAAGGGAAGGGAAACTTTAAGTTTCCCTCCAGATGGAATTCCCACAATTCCCACAATCGTGGGATTCACCACAATTCCCACGATATTGGGATTTCTTTCTAGAAACGTTTTGGAGAGCTTTCCCACGATCTTGGGAATCATACCATGGGAGTTGGTGATTGTCACAAATCCAAACCGCCTTCTAAGTTTAAAATTACTTCTGCATGATCCCATAACCTACAAACACATCAAATTAATATCATCAATAAGAAATTTGAAAAGAAAACAAATTGAAATTCTAACAAAAACCACATTAACATCAATCACTCTCAATTCAAACATGATCATAGTTAAAGAAAACCAACAAACAAATAGACAAAGATAATCAAAAGAAAATAAACATCCATGGGTTGCCTCCCATGCAACGCTTTTTTAACGTTGGTAGCTCGACTCTCCTTGATGCTCATGGCGGCTCAAATGACTAGTACGGTAGCAGCACGGAAACTGATCTCAGACTTTGTAGATGAGCTACCTTTGTATGGACTCCACCATCTTTGTTATCTTCCTTCCTATGTCTTCTCCTGCGCGATCGTTTCTTCCTACATGCATTCCTAGGGTCCTTAACATCTTCCGATCCACCTTATTGCTCGGGTTCTTTGATGACTGTTGGTGGTGAAGGAGCGCGATAATTTTCTTCAATGCCTTAAATGTTAACTGCTCCTGTCCTACTCTCAGTATTAATTCGCCCCTATCAACTTCAATAATTAGACGGATAGTAGCTAGAAATGGTCGCCCAACCACCATTGATGTTTCCTTGTCTTTTCCAATATCCAGTATGTAGAAGTCTATTGGAAAAAAGAATTTGTCAATTCGTATTTGCACATTGATAATGATTCCCTTCAGTAAGTGTACCATTTTGTTGGCTATCTTCACCAATGTCTTAGTAGGCTCTAGCTCTCCTAAACTTAGCTTTTAACTGAATGAGTAGGGCATCATGTTGATGCCAGCTCCCGAATCTGCAAATGCCCTATCTATCTGAACTCCATAAATACTACACAAAATAAAGAAATCCCTTGGGTCTTCTTTCTTTTGTGCTATAAGTGAGTTTCCTTCTGATGACCTCTTTTTTCACCAGTTCCTTCAATGTGAGTTTTGTTCGGAGTTGATTAGTTATATTTGACATCTCACTTAACTCGCCCTCCTTATAATTCCTCATTGCTCCTTTTAAAGATGACTTTTGCTGTGAAAAAATATGATTTGGAAGTCCAAATTGAAGCCCCTTGATTGGCTCGCTTACTAATTCACTTGGGGAGACTTCCACGACAGTTTGTCCTTTTCTCTTAGCTCCTTTTTCCTGTTCATTCTTGTTGTCCTCTTTCTCTGTTTGAATAATGGCCATGATTCTTTCCTTCGGATTAATTTCAGTGTTGCTCGGTAGGTTTTCTGCGTTTCGAGAAGATATCACGTTAGCGAGTTGCCTACCTGAACCTTGATAGGTATGCATTAGGATATGTTTTTATAGGTAATTAACATGTGTTTTCTAGCATAATTGTTAATTATTGTTTTAGTTTAGGATTCATTTTGTATGTTTTCATTAAGTTTGATTTTCATTGTTGTTCTTGTGTGTTTGATGTTAACTGAGGGCAAGAAGTGACTATTTTTATGTAGGAAGAAGGAAGGAGCAACTTGGAGGGTGAGCTAAAGATCGAAGAGGAGAAGAAATGAGGAGTGCATTTGTGACAAATTCTCACGTTCGTGGGAATCATGCAAATTCCCACGTCACATGGGAATTACTGAAGAAATGAGAGATGAGTCTGCGACAAATTCTTACGAACGTCGAATTACAATATGAGGCAATCTGCGAGGCTTCATGAAAGTTAGGGTTTTTGGACTATAAAAAGAGAATTAAGCCTCAATCTTTAGGGGAGACGACACCCACCTGTAGAAACACCATCATTGAGTGAAGAACACATATTTGGAGCATTGAGGAAGGATTGAAGACAAGGATTATCATCAAGATTGGGCAAAATATCACATCATCACGATTTTGGCAAAGAAGAGAAGGAGTCTTTCTATTCAATTTTCTGTCATTTAAACCTCTTCTCTTCTTTGTAAAAATGGATTATTTTAATGCTGATGATGTTATGGAGACAATGTTAGGCTGATTTTATTTTAAGGATTGCTTTTGGAACTATTATGTTGAACACCTATTTTATTGAATTGAATGCAATTGTCTTTGTTGATTGTTGTTTTTAATTATCATCTTACAATAAATTGAGAGAATGAGTAAGATGAAATTTGTGTAGGATTGTACAATGAGAGTTAGAGACCTATAAACTAACAATCATTACATTAAGTGAATAGTTAGAAGAGAGATCTCGACATGTCAATTGATCACCCATAGGATAGTTTGATAACTAATTGAATCGGTAGAGTCATTGGGTAGGTTGAGAGATCGTCCAATTAATTCCTGTTAATTTGATTAGGGATAAATAGTTATACCTTGAGAGAGGGTAATTAGTACATTCGAAAATCTAGGGTGAGTCATAATTCAATCGATAAAATAGGAGGGAGAAAAAATAGGAAAAAAAAGTAATCTCTAATATTTAGATCTTGAATTCAGATTTTCTGCAATTTCAGTATTGTCCATTGTTTACATTAGTCTTTTAATTTCAATTTAATTTTTCAGATTATTTGCATTTCATAATTTAGTTTCTTAAACAAAGTTGTGTCTAAATTAAGCGATATCTAGGCATCAATCCCTGTGGGATCGATATCTACTCTTTTTACTACAAGTCACTATCTATTCACTTGCAATTTTTGAGCGTAAAATAAGTAGATAGGTTCTACCATCAACAAGTTTTTAACGTTATTGCCGGGGATTGATTGTTGAGCATCGTGTTTAATTTAGATTACTTTGATTTAAAAGTTTTTGATATTTTTCCTTGCATATTTGCAGGTGCATGAGCACAAGGAGTACGCAAAGATTGACAGAAATTAGTAAAGAAGAAGTTTGGGGTGTAAAGTAGAGACACATCAAGACATCTTAGAATGAGGAATGAGAAATCTAAAGAGCTAGATGCCGAGAAAAAATAGAAAGAACAATGATGGAAGATAATTATTATACGGAGTAAGGAACTTTTGCAAATTACAATGAAGTGCAGTATGGTTGGGGAAGTATCGATTCTTATTGGAACACGTACACTGCGGGATGGTAGAACCACCCAGATTTTTATTGGTCCAATAATGCAAGTACTCACATGCGACATCAAGACCTATTTGCATTTCAACAAGATCTAATTGGAGCGATGGAGAGTAAGTTGGACAAGTTTATGGAGATGTTTGGTTCCAAACTGGCAACTCAGGAAGAGAACCAGAAGAGGATGTTTTCTAGCTAGGAGGAAAGTCAGAAGAGATTAGAAAATAAATTCGATCAAATTCTTAAAAATTATGCCTCTTTTATTCACAACCTGGAGATTCAAGTAAGACAACTTTCTCGTAAATTTTGTAAAAGAAGTGTGGAAGAATCTATGAGAAATATGGAATTACATCAACTAGAGCAATATGAGGTTATCACACTTAAGAATGAGGAAGAGCTAGAAGAACTAATGGAACACCATGTTGAACCCTACTTTATTGAAGAACAAAAGATAAAAAAAAAGAAATTGAAGAAAAGAATGTCAACCCTCCCTATTATTCACCAGTTTTTGATATACCAAAGGTGAACATCGAAAAAGCTTGGGTAGATGTTCATGAAAAGAATTATATCTTTTAGAATGATGATGATCAAGATACATTTAACATAAATGATGTATCTAAGAATCCAAAGGATAGTAGCTCATTTAAGACAATTAATGTATTCAAATCTTCTGAAGAGCAAATGGACGAAGAAAAGATGTCAAGAGACATCAAGTTTGAAGAAGTTATGAAAGTCTCTGTTCGTGAAGAGGAAGAAGCAGAGGAGACGAAGCTGATTAAGGAAGAAAGAGAGCAACTCACCTTCATACAGAACAAATTGTTTGATTCGATGGAAGATTCAGGGAGTTTTGTTATCCCCCATTTTATTGACAGTTTGTTAATGAAAAGGACATTGATGAAATTAATTGGTTTGCTCAACTTTATCAATATTGTCCTTCTGTTCATTTTGCAATTTGTAGCTTACTTACAGGCTACAAAACCAACGTTGAACAAAAAAGGTGGAAACAAGCCACTTATAATTGATCATAGATGAGTTTCCAATGAAAGAAGAGCGTCGAGCTACCGATGTTAAAAGAAACGTTGCATGAGAGGCAACCCATGGAATTCTAATTTCTTTTGATTGTTTTGTTTACCTATTTGTTTGTTTGCTTTCTTTAGTTATAATCATTTTTTAAGTGAGTTTAATAGATGTTCAAGTTGATTTTGTTTGAACTTTGACTTGTTTTCTTTTCAAATTTCTTGTTGATTATATTATTTTGAGGTGTTAATAGGATTTGAGATCATGAAGAATTCATTTAAGCTTGGAAGAAGGTTTGAAATTGTGAGGATCACTAATTCCCACGTTCGTGGGAATTTAAGTGAATCCCACAAGCGTGGAAAATATCTCCAGAAAGTTTATAGAGAGAAAACCCACATCTGTGGGAATTGTGGTGATTCCCATGAACATGGGAATCCTCTCCAGAAAGTTTCTGAAGAGAAATCCCACGCTTGTGGGATGGAAACTCTCACCCTACCTCAAAATTTCACCCCTCTCTCTTTAACCTATGAAATTCTCTCCTCTCACTCTCTAGCAATCTTCAATTTTCCTCTAGATTCTTGGTATTTTCTTCAACTCTTTCATTATTCTTACAATCCTTTTATCTTTTCAGCATTAGTCATTCGAAAGCATAAGGATTTAGGTAAGATTTTGCTCTCTTTCTCTTTCTTAAATCTAAATTTCACTCTCTCTCTCATTTTTTGCATATTGTCTTCTTGAAATGGCATCACTAAGGAAGATGATGGCTAGGAAATCGGTTAACGAACTCCAACTTTAAGTTTTCATCGAAGGTAAGCTCAACTTAGCTGCGACGTATTAGGCCCCATTTTTGATTTACTCGGAAGAAGAAGGTACGAGATTTCACGACTTTAGGAATAGAGAAATAATCACTCCTAGGTATTTTGATTTTGAAGTGCTAGAGAATATAGGAGTGAGAAGACAACTTGAGCAACTAGCTGCAAATGTAGGGTGGAATAGGTTTGTTCAATGTGATATACCTATTTATGCCACTATAACCTTAGAGTTTTTCACAATAGTCTAGTATAACCCCAAAATGGATGTGTTTTGGTTAAGGTTAGCTGGAAATGTTTTCAAACTTGATTATCATATCATGCATAAAATTTTCAGTTTATTGAATGCAAAAATTCTAGATGGTCACGTTGATTTTGATGTTGATTACTATTGGAAAACTCTCACAGGTGAAGAACATTTTAACTCACGCAATGCACAAAATTCTTTAATTTATATTGCCAAACATTTGTTGTTGCATAAATTTATATGTCTGACTGTGCTTAATATGGAGAATTTATGTACTACTCCACATGATATGTTTGACATAGCCTATTTGAGGCGCTCTGAGATTGTGGAGGTCCATTCTATAGAACTCCGTAATCCTCAGAAGTGCATTGTAGTGAGGAGCAGGAGGGCACTAGTGCAGCTGCATCTTGACCCTCCACATCTTGTGCAGCTCTGAAGCCCAAGAAGGAAGCAGTAAAAGCAGAATCAAGAGCACTGGCAGAGGTCGATCGATTTCAACAAATCCTCATCGACCAAATGGCCGTCAACTAACAATAGATGACATCCCAACTTGGTGAGCTCGACACTCAAATGTAGCAAGTTCATAAGGAGCAATGCAGTTTGAAGAAAAGATTCCTCAACTTCTGTCGGTGGATCAGTTTTGAAGCTCCTTGGCCTACATCATCACTGCCATCATCTCCATTAGCCACTTCTTACCTTAAACTTTTTCATTTGTGTCATTTTCTTTTGTTCGATTTCCTGTCATTTCTATTTGGTTTGATTTTATTTTCTTTTGTGTGGTTTTATGTCTTTTGTTTATTTTCGTGTCATTGTTTTTGTTTATTTTGTTTGAGGTCATTTTCTTATTGAGGACAATATGATCATTAAGTTTGGGAAGGTGTCATTGACTTTCTTAATTGCATTGTTTGCATTTTGTTAATTAGGATGCATGTTTAGGCATATTATATGTGCTTTGTGTCAGCAATAGTGTTTTGTATTAATAATGGGACCGTACTTGAATCACTCCGATAAATATTGCCATAAAATTCTATCATATTAGTTGGAATTAGATTGAATGCATGCTTAAACTCATATTAGGCTACTTAAGTAGAAAGTAAATCATATAGAGTGATGAAAAGTAGTTGGTTACATAAGCTTATTCATAAATTGACATTTGAACAATGAGGTAGTGTAAAGATGCATAATGAGTCATTTATGCCAATGAGATATAGGTGATTTTTGTCTTCCTTGGCTTCCTTACATAAGAAACATGTTGAGTCATTTATGCCAAAACCTGTATTTGATTCTTATTATATTTTTAATCACTAGCCAAGTAAGTATAGAAGCTTTAGGAATAAGAGGCTACTTCTATAAGTGTTCATACTAGGGGACTTCTTTAGAACTGCCTAAGAATAGCTTATGATAGGAGTTGTTTCTGAACTTTCCATTCAGATTTGGAGTCCATATAATGCAGTCTTCTTTATACCTAACTTGCATTTAGGGTAAATGGATTGCAGGTATAGAGAAACCACTGAAATTCCTATACTAGTGACCATTTTAGATGAGTGACGATACTTTTGAATCTATAGGGATCTGTTCCTCTACTGGATGATCTCAGTTCTTTGTATAAGGGGGCTAGAATCTGACCAGTTATCCAACTAAAACCATATTTTTGCTTCGTTTCCTAACTTATGCTTGATCCAAGGATATATCATGCTTCATATATTCAGTAATTGGTTGAAAGTCTAGGAAATATCTCTTATGTTTGTAATTTGCCAGAAATTCAAATTTTTGAGATGATATTCATGCATCCATTTGATCCAAAAGACCTTCTTATCTATATATAATATCCAAATTCTTTTTCTTGAAAGCACCTTATGCTTTAGTTCACTCCATTTTACTTTTGCACTTTTGGCATTTTCTATTTTTCCAGTCCAAAGAAATGCTTTCATAATTTTATCAATTTCTTTGATGATTTTCTTTGCTAGTACCATATAAGCTGACTAATGAATATGTAGCCTATTTACAACTAAATTGATAAGTGTCATTCTACCTGCATAAGAAAGAAACTTGTTTTGCCAAGCATTTATCCTAGTTTTTATATTCTGAATAAGTGGGTTGCCATCTGAGAATTTGGGCTTAGCTATGGTGATAGGCACTCCCAGGTATCTGAATGATGGGGAGTGCAAATTCAGTCATGTAATATATTTAATCTCAACCTGATTTCTCACATTTAATGAGATATACAGATGACTCTTATTAGAATTGATCTTTAATCCAGACCGTTTTGAGAACATTTTCAGAATGTAGTAGAATTTTAAATTTGGGGCCAATTATAAAGTAAAATATGGTTAGGCACAACATAAATTTCATAACTGGGAGGTTGATCGATATAACCATTTAAATATATTCTTTTAATATCTATTTAAAAAATTAAAATCCATATATGATGTAGATTTAATAAATAATATAATAGCTTCTAATATGGCTATTAGAGCAAAAGTTTTCTCAAAATAATATACCCTTCTTTTGATTACGCCTTTTAGCTATCAGTCTAGCCTTATTTCTCACAATAATACCCAATTCACCTAACTTGTTTCAGAGCACCCACTTAGTACCTATAATTTGGTGTTCTTTAAAATGAGATCTAATAATTACTTGTTATTGGAAATCACGTAGTATTACATCTAGATAATGATTCTTCTTAAATTTCTAATCTTTTAAAAGCTTATCATATTTATCTCCCTCACTTGGTACAGCAATGTCATTTTTAAACACTTATGTGGTGTTTTAGAGATCATTCTTGTTCTCTTCAAGTTTAGTTTTTTTAAATCCTTGGATAAACCTATCATTATATTTAAGAATTTTTAAAAAATAAAAGGTTTGAATTTATAAAAAAATATGCATGGAGTCTTTGGTGACTAGAATCTTCCTATTACGCTTTGCTAGTTAAAAAATAACCAAGAAAATTTTCTCCATTTGCTTCTAAATTAAACTTTACTCATATAATATTTTATCCATAGTTAACGTTATATAGATATTATTAGAAATGTACATGCAATTGGTACGTCTTGTACTAAAAATATTTTAAGATTTCGTACTCTTTAATAATTTTTTGTATATATATCTTCCAACTTCCTATTCTTCCTCTTAGTAACTCTATTTTGTTAAGGGGCTATAAGAATAGAGAAGTTTTGAAAGATATTGTTCTCTTCATAAAAGATTTCAAACATTTAAACTGTCTACCATGATTACTCTTAATTGATGCAGTAGAGAGTTCCTTTCAATTTTAAACTCTCTTAATAAACTTTGATAAATAAACCAAAGCATTCATCTTTACTTACTTAGAAAAAGATCTATGTAAATATACTAAAATCATCAACTATAACAAATTCATAAAACTTACCACCTAAACTAGTAACCCTATTGGAGCCAAACAAATTGATGTGAAGTTATTGCAAAAGTTTAGTGAAAGTTACCAATTTTTTCCCTTCAGTGAGATCTTTAGATTTTTTCCTAATTTCGAAAGCTCTATACACCTTGTCTTTCTTAAAATTGAAACTTAGAAGTCTACTAATAAGTTGTTTGAAGTTGAAGTTAGAAGTGAGTTCAATACTTAAAGTTCCATGCTTACAAGTTTATGCTTCCTTTATCTAATCCATGCATCTTCACTTATAAACATTAAAATTTTCATATTTTGATTAGAGAGATCTCACAAATCAATTGTATAAATATTCATTTATTCCTTACTACATTGATATTGTCATTAACTCTAAAAATAATACATGATTTTACCTTAATACATATTTGACAATCTTTGCACTATAGTTGAGTCACGTTTGAAAAGAGTTATAAATTAGGAAGCATTATAGATCATATGCCTTAAGCATCCACTATAAATATACCATCTAATCCTTTCCTTCTTAGAGACCTATAAAATAAAGAAATTAATGCATTTTAGTTACCTAAATAAATTTAGTCCTTGACTTATTTTCAACTCATTTCCTTAAATATTTACTCATAAACATTTATTTTAAGGACAAAGAACTATCATTATAATCATGGTCACTATAAATATAACATCTTATGTTATAAGAATAGTTTGATTTATTCCTATGATAGTGGGACTTATGATTTTGATGCATTAGTTCATTCCTTTGTCTTCTTTGGATGTATGAGTAGTAGGGAGCTCTCCTTTGGATATCCTGAATTTTATCTTCTCTTAAATAGTGATATGCACTAACATTTTTATATGCATGAGATATATTATTTTGATTATATTATGTCTATAAGGTGTTTAAACATGTCGCATAACATTATGCTTGTAACATCCCCTCACTTATGGGAAGGGTATTTTGGTAATTTGGCACGGGTTAGGAGTGTTAAATATTGTATTGCTA
>JANQBM010000221.1:25151645-25163562 GCA_025594535.1 Erythroxylum domingense
GATCCCATCAGAACTCCGAAGTTAAATGTGCTAGGGCAAGAGTAGTACCAGGATGGGTGACCTCCTGGGAAGTCCTGTGGGAGTAATGCCCTAAAGAGGCTTACACGCTAGAAAAATAAAACAGTGAGGGCACGAGGCCCGAGAGGACGAGGCTCAAAGCGGACAATATCTGCAAGCGGGTGATCTGGGCTGTTACATTCTATCACTAGGGTGAAAAGATAAGGGGATAGAGGGTCCCTTGTCTAATCCCCGTAGCATTTTTGAAAGTTTTAGTGGGGGTTCCATTGACCATCACACTGAGAGAAGAGGTTTGGATGCATTTCATGATCCATTTCACAAATATTTTAGGTAAATCCATTGCTTTAAGGCAAAGCTGTATAAAACTCCAACTGACTATGCAAATGCTTTGTAAAAATCAACTTTCAACAAACAACTTTTGATTCTTTTGCCTTAGTTGTACTCCTTTAGCAACTCTTGTAAGAGTAGGATATTATCACCTATATTTCTTTCAGGAATATAGGCCCCTCGTGCAGGATTTATGATTTCAATTAGAGTAGTCTTCAACCTTTCAGCTAGGAGTTTTGCAATTACTTTGTAGATTGTATTGCAATAAGATATTGGTCTGAAGTCAACTATAGTCGAGGGGTTTTGCATCTTTGGTACTAGAAAAATGTAGGTTTGATTAAATCTCATTAAGATAATAAATATTACATTTCATTTTGCAACAGGAGGCTTGATTTACATAGATTCTTATTTGTAGTTTTCCTAAGCATATTTATCTGTTGTTTTTCGTTCTTTCTATAGCAGTATTGCTTTGGCAATTGGAATCAATTGCAAGAGTGCATTTCCCTTACTTTTTCCATATATCTATATATTTGATGTAAACAAGTTATGGTGTTTAATATGTTTGTTAATAAGAAAATAAGAATCTAAAGAAACTAAAGAGTTATCAACTACTTTTTCAATATTTAAAGTAGTTACGGTTTTTTTTAACTATTAACATATATGAAGAAATATAGTTATATTTTTTGTGGTGAAATATATATGTTTTATGTTTTATGGAGGGTTTTGTCCTATATCAAAATTTTTTTGATTGGTTGCTTGCACCCAAAAACCATCAAAAGCAAATACAATAAATTGATAATATGCCTACAACTAGGGAAATGAGATTGATGATATTGCTCTAGCACTATTTTTTGAAAATAGTTTTAGGACTAGAAACTTAGCATAAATGGGTTTTATGTTCACTTTAACCTTTTTCATATATACATCACCAATAAATCTATAATCTTGAAAGTTCAAAACATTATTTTGATTAGAAATGATTTTTATGGATTTACGTCAGATAAGATATGGATTTTGAGGTTATTATGCAGTTGAGCTTTAATTGCTTGAAAATTCATTATTCTAATATCATATTCATTATTCTAATATCATATTTAAGTAATTTCTTTGGCACATAACAACGATTTTTTGTTGAAAAGATATATAGAGCAAAAATATATTTTCATATGTTTAATAGGTTTGTCTTTTCAATTTGATTTTATGCAGTAAGTTATGATTGAGCATTATGAGTCAAAGAACATATGGAAGTTTGACTTCTAAAGTGGATGAAGAACTTATTTGTTTTTGTGAGTTAAATGGTTTTCATGTAGACTTTATGGACAGAGTCCCGATGTGGGGTAAATTATTTCTTTATTTTATGGTTTTGTTAGTTATTGACTTTTTAATCTTAACATTATTGCTAACTCTTTTATTACTCAATTAATTTAAACCACTTTTAAATTTTCTACATTATTGTATACTTTATATTATTAGATTGATTTTAGCATTGAAGTTGTCCATTTTTTGAGTGGGTTGATTTGCTAATCTACAAAAGAGTTATTGAGTATTGTACCAAGATTGTTAAAGAAAATAAACAAGCTAGAAGAAGAAAAAACTATGATGATGAAAACTAAAATTTTCAATATTGTATTATTAATAATTGTAATTAAAAATTACTATGAGTGGATGTAAAATATTGAGTATTATATTATTAATGTTTTATAAACTTCTAGCTATTTTTCAATGTATCCTAACAACTTGAATATGCTTGTGAACATAATAGTCAATAGTGTATTATTCTATTTTTAATGACTGACTAAGTGCAACATTATAGCTTCCTTGTTTTTAAACCATTTTGTATGTTATCAAAAGGGGACTTTAATAAATAAGTCTAAAATTGATAGCTTCAATATGTATTGATGATCCCGATAATCAAAATTTGAATCAATATCATTAATCCTATTTCCTTCATTAGCTTACGAAGATTTTCTTATGATTCCAATCACCAAGTTCCTAAATCAATCTCGTTAACACTTAATTGACTTAGTAAAAGGAAATGAGATACATACCAAAACACTTTACACATATAAGCATTTAGTTTTTCCCATCTAGTAGTATAAGGCATATAGGCATTGTATAATCCAAAAGTATTTGTTTGTTACAAAACCATAAATTTTACAAATCTTATAGGATAAAGGGAACATTGGTATAATGCATCTCTAAGTAGAACTTCCTGAAGCTTTTGATCTTATCCTCCTTATCCTCTCACTTGTTTCATCCTAAAAGAAATGGCAACATATAACCAAAGGATAACCCAATCAACAAAATCGATTTAAGACATAATTCAATAACTATAACATTTGACAAGTTATAAGTCACATTGTTACCATTGATTGAGGCTCTTCACCCTATAATATCACTTTATCTACCAACTACTCTCTTTCTTTTATTTGGGTTTGAAATATGTGGTCGATTTGAAGGATTAATAGTATAACAGTTTGTTTGGACATTACTTGTAGACTATATTGGAAAAAATGAAAACAAATAATGCTTAAGGATGAAGACATATATGAAAATGAATAATATAAAATTTATTATTCATTTTCATAAATGTCTTCATCCTTAAGCATTATTTGTTTTATTAACATGTGAACCTATTGAAACTTGTTGCGACGCTTTTATCATAGGACATGATTTTTTATTGTGCATTTGCTAGAAGCATTATTGACAAGCCATCTTTATGCCTCTCCTTGACATCTTGCTACCCTTAGTAATATTCTCCTAATCCTCCTTTTTATGCCTCTCCTTGATATCTCGTTAACCTTAGTAGGACTCTCCCAATCCCCCTTTTCTTATTCTTTTATGGTCTGCAAGGCATTTTTTAAAATACAGGTGGTAATGATGGTTCATGTTCAGTTCTAGGCCTTGAAATGGCTCCATCATATATTGATATGCTAATAGGCCCTTCTCCTTCACAAACCAATGAGATATATTTTGCCGAGTCTTCATTATTGGAAGAAATGACATGTGTATATGGGATACCCGACATATCCCAACTTATACAACTACATGGCTTACTCCTCAAATTGACAACATACTTAACTTTTTTATGTATCACTTTAACCCCACCAACATCATTGCTCTCAAATTCACAATCTATGCTTAACTCCTTATTAATTCTCAATTTAGCCTTTATTCTTAGACCAATGTCACCTATCCATTTAATTTCCATATCACTCTAGTTTCCTCAAGCATGGTGATAATAATGTTTTTACTCTCATCTTCCATTATACTTCAATTAAATGCTTCACAACGATTGTTATCCATAATATCACACTTGAATGAAGTGTTGAAAAATGCTCTTGCTTTTTTTCTTTGGAATTCTTATAAGATCACTATGAGCATTTTTTGACTCCTCTTCTACTATCTTGAATTATAAAGTAAGTCAAGTTCATTGGATGACTTACAACATTATCAGAAAAGTCTCTCTAATTTGAGCCCCTTGTGATTGGTTTTTCTACAATTGGCAAACATGTATCTTGAACGAAACCTCACTTCAGTCCTTGGAAGCTACCTACCAAGTGATTCCACAAGACCCTATTTAATAAATATTGAAAATTTTAGTAAATCAATAATAAGAGTAAGTATATCCACAAAAATGAAGCAGCTAAATGCCTAGATAATTCCAACTCTTTATCATCCAAATCCGAATCAAACTCCTTTCTAATCCTTTCATCAATAAGTAAATTCTCTTCATATTTTTCTTGGTCAACTTCAGTCCCATTTACACCTAAATCTTATTGTTCAGCTATATCTTTAATCGATTGCAAATAATGGACTGGGTAATATTGATGGCAACATCATCTGTAATCTTGGTAATGACATCCACCTCAGCATCATCACCAAAAGATTATTCTTATTTATATCCATGATCAAAATAGATCTCTATCACCTTATATTCTGCAATTATCTTATAACTCTTATCACACAAATATCACTCTTATCCACCTCCATTAAGCCATTTTTCAGAGTAGTTCCTCACACCCTATACACAAACTTACCAGTTCTCGGACCTTTAACATCCTCCATAAGCACCCTCTCAAGATCCTAATAGCAAAACCTATTCAAAATCTTCTCCATATACAAGCTTTCCACTTTAAAACATAGTCAATTTTTCATCCCAACCATTCATCTTCCTTTACCTACATACAACAACAATAACAATCTAGTGTGAGTTTTGCTAATATGTGGGATCTAGGGAGGTTTAATAGTATGTACTTTTATCCTTAATTAGTAAAGAGACTATTTTTGATAGACTCAAACAATATATGTACACCCACACACACACATGTAAAACATACATATACATATTAAGGATATAATCATACCATTATTCCTCTTTACCCCCACAACATGATATATGAATTCCTTGACAATCAAAATACCTACCACATTTCATCATCTCGAACACCCTAGATACGAAAGTTTGAACTTGTTAATCTTTTTGCTTTATCCCCTGTCCACTTTGTCTCTTTAAATGTACATGTTATAACTAAAAACAAAATATAATTCTATAGGACATCCATCTCAAAGTCTTCTGTAATCCTTTATGTGACTTTGGTCTTTATAGTAGATCCACCAAAACTTTTTTTTTTTAATTTTCTTCAAAACCTAAGAGTGGAAGAAAACCATGCACTACTCTATATGGTGTTCAAGCAATTACATTTCTCATTCAATTCAATTCATTTAACTGTAGCATGCATAACATATAATACTTTTCAAATATAAATATATTAATCTATTTCTAAACATAAATAAGCATTCAAATTAATTTGTGAAATTTAAGCATGTATCCATTACATTAATTTGTATCTAATTACATAATGATCAATAAAATTTAAAATTAATTACTACTTCAAATTGAAGTTCTTTAATTATTAGTTATGCATTAATATGTTTTTGTAATTGCCCCAAGAAAGATGTAGTGGAATTGCACCACCGAGTCAGATATGTAGGATTTTAAAATACAGGACCGAGTTCTCAGAACCATATGGTCCATTTGCATATATCGTTACTCTATTTTATTATATATTTTTTATATTTACATATCAAGACCAAGCTCTTGAGTGATGTAGTCCGTAACACAAATCAAATATCTTGCATTGGCATCAAACTCTCAAAGCCATACATTCTGGTAACATATATCAAGATGCAGTACTGCTAACTCCCTAATTAACATGCCAATTTTATCATATTCCTCTAATTCTTATCTATTTTATTAAGGACAAATCTAATTAAAGTTCATTGAAATTTAATGATATAGTGTCATAATAGCCAATTTAAGTTATTCCATATTCGACCATACTAGAAGAATTTAGTTTTAATGGTTTAACTAAAAATTTATATCAAGTGAGTATTAAATATAACCAATTAAGCTTAGATTCACAACTAAACTAAATATTTCTCACATACATAATAAATATAACCAATTAAGCTTAGATTCACAACCAAACTAAATATTTCTCACATACATAAATTTGGCCAAAGTAAATGTCACTCCTTAATATCATTTTTTTCTTTCATTATTGGTTTTAATTTGGTTCATATAACATTCCAAACATATTTATCTCACAAATTAGTCAAAATAACATGTATATCAAATTTCCAAATTCAAATATAACGTAAGCCAATTGAGAGAAATACAAATTATAAGTCCAAAATTCATATTAATGACATATACTACTTCATTTAACATCCAATTAAATATCTTTTAACATCAATTTCATAACCACCTAACTTTATATCAAGAACTCTAAATTACATAATACAAATTTTTCAGGGAAAAATAAATTTGCATAAATACATACCAAATTGATTTAATTTTACTCATTAATGCATGCAACTACACTAAAATAATGTACTAAAAACAACTAAAATTCCATTAACTTACCTTGTTAAATTCGGGTACAATTCATAAAAAAACTCATACTTTGTCTTCATCTTTTTTTTTTTCCAAAATTCTTATTGATACGATGATTTTATAAACCCTAGGTTGATAATTTAGTATTTAATTATTGATTAGGAATTAAGGATAGGAAAATTTAGCTTAAAAATAGAAGAAAAATGAAAGAAAGTTGAGAAGGAAGGAGGGTTGCTCTCGACAGACTAGGGGGAAGAAAAGAATATATGGGTGGAAAAAATAAAAATACAATTTGATCCTTTAACAAAATTCAATAGTTTTAATAAAAAAGGAAAGTTGATATAAGAAATATCAAACTTTCACTCTTTTATTTTATTTTCCAAGATCCAAAATTAACTTTCAATTTTAATCTACTAGTTGGATTTAATCTCACTAAAATATCTTCATTTAATAATCATTTAATAATTTTTAAAGTTCATAGGAAAAATTATTCGAATGATATTTAGTTTTCTTCCTCTCAATAAATAATATTCATTAAAATATCAACCTCACATAAATACCTTAATAAATATTATTTATTTTTTACTAATATTTTCGAGTTTGACTTTTATCCTTTTTTTAGGGTAAGCTTTGATCACTGGCCGACTCTTGATCAAACCTTCAAAATGAACTCATTTTAATCTTAAATTTGATCATCGAGTTATCCTTGAATAATACCATCAAAGTCAAATAAAGTGTAGTTTGAGTCCCAAATGTCATTATTCAACTCAGGATGCACTATTCACAGCCTAAAAAGTACTATTCATAAAATCGAAAAATTTGAAACTTTACATAATGCAACATAGATAATTACGGAACACTTTATTGAACTTCATGGCACAACAATGACTTGCATAATTACACCCATTCATATTTGCGCAAAGAAAACAAAGGAACTTACTGGTATCACAAAAACTAGAAGAAAAGAAGTTACTAACAAATGTACGCTGAGGGAGTTTGAATCCCATAACGGAGATCAAACTTTTTTCATCAGATGCAATTTAATTCATCATTACCAACCAAGAAATGAAACAGGTGCAAAGATGGGTACGTCGAGTTAACAGCATTTGAAGGGGGAAGAAAAAAAGAACAGTATATGCTAGTCTTACCCAACCAAAAAATGAGACAAATATAAAACGAAAATTCTTTTTGGGGTAAAAAGTTAACTAAAATAAACAAGAATTTGTATTGATATGGAATTAAAATTTAAAGTCCAAAGAAAGCTTTAAGGGAATTTATAAACAGGTTGAAAATCGATAATAACAGAGTACAAATTGACATTCAGGATCAAGTTGACTAAAATATCTATTCAAACAAAACTACAAAAAAATAAAGGGGGTACACTTTACAGGATTGAATGAACAGATTACTAGCAAGTCAGAAAAATTGCTAGCAGTATAATTTGTGCAATGACAATTCGCAATTCTGTCTAACTGCATATTCTCAGAAAGACAGGAACGATTCATATTCGCCCATGCACGGAAGAATTCAGTCAAGACTCCAGTTGACACACACCAAAACGCACGAAAGAAAGAAATTGCAAATAAAGTGAAATCGAAGAAATTTGTGTAAAACAAAAGATGAGCTTACCTTTGATCACGACAAACAACGGGCTTACGAGGACCAACGAGTGACCAACCAACACAAATGAGAACCAACGAAGACGAATAAGCAATAAAGACGGAGGACGATTGTGCTTTCTAGTGTGTGCGAGATCTCCAAACGAAGGTGAATGCAGAGAAAATGGATCTACGGATTTTCTTGTTCAAGTAAGGTTAGTTTGGGTAGAGTTAGATGGGTCATGGGTATCCGAGTTGACCATGTATTACTGTGCTTTCATTAGTCACGTTAAGAACAGAATTAACACTTTAATAACGTTATTCCCAATATTTAATAACATTGATTATTCTAAATAATTTTCAAAAGTAGTTTATGACAAAAAAATTATATTTAGTAAAAGCAAGTATTAAGATCATAAAATATTATTTAACTACCAAACATTAATAATGATCAAAATTAAAAAAAATGACAAATATAATAATGTGTAAGAGAATCTTACGATAAAGTTTACATTTTAAACAAATTAGATATGAGCTTTGTTAAAACAAATCGAATAATGTTAACTTAGAATAAATGACGCCTCGCAAAACTTCATCTAATGGTTCTTTTTTTTTTTTCCTCAATTAGAAAATGTTTTGGACTCATTGTCTAATCACATATTTCCTCTTAGTAAAACACGGAACAACTGATGTGCTCAGTTTATTAGTGTGTGTAGATAGCTTAGCTGTGCAGCTTTCACCAGGATCCTTCGATTCTCGTCTCCATTTCTACCGACAGATCAACGTTAAAAGTTACGCGTAATCAGCTAAGTTTGTTGAAAATTTCCTCCATTTCATACAGCTCCACGTCCTGTTCTTTCATCTAAAAATAAAAGGTCTTTGATACCACAGGTGGCATTGTTCCAACAATGTTGTACAGAATACTCACTCTCAAGATGCCCAAGAATTCACTAAAAGACTCCACAAAATGTGGCAACAGCAAAAACAAGAAACAAAGCTCCGCCCAAGTAGCCCACCTGTATAAAGATACAGCAAGTTAAACTTGAGAAGCAGAAACAGGAGTTTTGTCATTAGCAGAAAGAAGTAAAGTTGATGGTTTGTACCAGTTTCTCAGAGATATAGTTGGCAAGAAATGCTCCTCCTAAAACTGCAATTGATGTTGCAATCAGGTGTCCAGCAATGGCTCCAGTTGCCACACCCCACGGAGACTGCTGAAAAAGAAAAATTAATCAAATTGATGATGTGAATGTTAAATAGGATTGGCAGGTTTTATATCCTTGTGAAAAACACCTGTGCAGCACCCAGAGCAATTGTGGCAAGCATTGAGCGGTCTCCCCATTCCTAAAACAAATCACACCATTACAAAACCTGAGCCTTCGAAAGATACAAGAGATATTAAGATTATATCAAAGCGAACTTCTCAATCATTATTCTCAGAAGTTGCCCGTGAAGTTATAGAATCTGTAAAACAATTGTCTTCCCAATTTATTATTGTGCCAGAAGTTGTAATCAAATTGCGTTTAAAAATAAAGTAAATAGTACGGGATATTGTCCAGAAAGCAAAAAGGAATGCTTACAGCAAAGAATACAAGGCTGAATGACTTCCAGACAATCTCGAATGGATTTGTGAGTCGTTTTGAGACCTGATGGGGGAAAAAAAAATCCTTATGCTGTTACCAATTCTTGAATTATCATACAGGGCAAGATCTACCGTGCTTGGAAAACACCAAACATATGCCTTTGTCTATCAAGCAATATTATGGCATGAAATAACCAAAATCAAAGCCCAACAGCTCAAGGTAATGCCTAAAAAGTATACTTTTTCTTTCACAAGCTCCTCAGCTTCAACAAGTTCATCAAGTTCGGGACTGCCCTTCATATCACTCTTAACCTCTCTTGATGGAAGATCCCATGCGTCTTTTATTGCTTTAAGGCCAAAGAACATTAGAAGAGTTACTGCTGCATATTCTCCAATTGGAAGGGCTGTTCACAGGCCAAGATGACAGAAATATTTAATTTAAGCACAAAGCAGAATATAGCTATTACATAAGTTTCAATCTCAAGATGTAGCAAAGCTTAGCGAATCTCATAGACATGACATAGAATAGAAGAAATACTAGGAATTGAAAATCTGAAGTCATGATGAGTGAACTAAAGTAATTTGAACAAGAACAAACATATGCTGTTATTTATAGCTGGGTTAGTTCTTTCACATGCTTCACCAAATAGCTGAATAATTACCCAAGTTTTGCCTCCTGAGTGGTAAGGTGGCAAGAAGGGGTCTCCATCCACTAGCTTTCAAACCCTAGGGTTGGTTAGGGAATGGGGAAGGGAATAATTGTCCAAAATGGCTCCATATGTACTACAGGGAAAAAAATGGAGAAACATACACACACAGAGAAAAGAGTAAATTTGTAAATGAATTTTGTTATCATATTTATTCTCCTTTCCCCTACTTCTCTTAAGTCTGTCTTCTCTAATAATTTTGATATTTCATTTGGAAGAATAGCCTTCCCAGTACACAAAAATGGAGTGCAACATAAATTATAAATAAATCAACAAACTAAGAAATGAGACCATATGAGAACATGAATTGTAAGAATTCTATATTGTACATATTTGTAAGAGTACAAGATGTACAGATTTATAGCAATACAACCACCTAAATAAGGAAAGTATCCTAGAAATAAAGGTTAATTGTTAACTACATATGAGCTATTCTAGAAAACTAAATTACAACCAAATCACCCTAATCATGCAAATCTTGCAACAATCCCCCTCAAGCTGGCTTGAAGATACCCTCCATAGCTAGCTTGCTGACTATAAATTCAAATTAAATCTTGTGTAGTCCTTTAGTGAGTATATCAACTATTTGATCTGCGGTTGGTACATAAGAAACACAAATTAACCCATTTTGATATTCTCTTTGATAAAATGCTAGTCAACCTTAATGTGTTTCATTCTATCATGTAAAATTGGTTGTGAGCAATTGAGATGGCAACTTTGTTATCACGGTAGACCTTAATGGGAAGTGTCATTCGGATCTTCAGATCTTCAAGTAATACTTTTTTTCATATTAGCTGGCAAGCTCCATGAGTAAGAGACATGAACTCTACCTCGGTGATGCTTCGAGCCATAACGTTCTTTTTTTTTTTTACTTCACTATTATAAATTTCTATTTGTAGATTGTTAAATTTCCAAAACATAAGACCATTTCCAAGAGTTCCTTTCAGGTATCTTAATATCCTATAAGTTGTATCAAAATGTACTTGCTCAAGTGAGTGCCTATATTGGCTAACTATATTCACAGTCAACGCGATATCAAAACAGGTATGAGACAAGTAAAATTAATTTTTCCACTAGTCTCTAAAACATCTCCCTATTGACCACATCTTCAGCTTTAGCAAGATCAAGTGTCAGATTAGCATCAAGAGAAGTTTCAGCAGCTTTATAACTTGGTAGACATTTCTATAAGAAGATAAAAAATATATTCCTCTATTTCACATAGATACCTTCTTTTGATCTAACAAACTCCATTCCAAGGAAACATTTTAATGATCCTAGATAATCTCAAAGACTCGTGCCAATTTCTTTTTCAAGTCTGATAGTCCTTCAACATAATCATCTGTCAAGACTAAACCATCTACAAAAACAATTACGATACATACCTTCTGTCGATCACTGATAGAAAGCTTGGCTTTGATGATAACCATAGTTTTTTACCGTTTTTCTAAAGCTTTTGCGAATCAGAGCTTATTTGCTCTATATCTCTTTTATTAGAGACTGTAGTATATATATACATGAATAAGTTTACAAAATAGGATAGAAAAATCTGTACAGATATGGAAATATAATCCTAGGATACTATATATCTATAAGATACTGCTATGAGATATACATATCTTTGACCACACTCCCCCTCAAGTTGGATCATAGATATCTCTATCATGTCCAACTTGCTAATACACTCTTCAAATGCTGGTCGTTGGAGTCCTTTAGTAAACACATCAGCTGTCTGCTTCTTTGTTGGAACATATGTTAGGCATATTGTCCCATCTTCTATCTTCTCTTTGAT
>JANQBM010000221.1:25163662-25187356 GCA_025594535.1 Erythroxylum domingense
ATTATCTATCTCCCATTGTCGTATAGCTTGTATGTTTGTTGAATCTGGAACATTCCCATTTCCGATGATGAAGCTCAATTTTCCTCTTCCTCCAATGGCAAGTTTCATAGCTTGAGCCCACTCTCAATAGTTTGTTCCATTGAGTTTATCGGACACAATGTTAACTGAAACTCCCTCACCGGAGGCCATTGATGACTGACCTCCAGTCGGGATTGCCGTGGAGGATCCCTCAATATTGGAAGTCATTTCTCGACTTTCTGGGGTTGTCTCGGTTTCACTATCACGTGGCTCTGATACCATGTGAATCAGAGCTTATTTGCTCTATATCTCTTTTATTAGAGACAATAGTATATATATACATGAATAAGTTTACAAAATAGGATAGAAAAATCTGTACAGATATGAAAATATAATCCTAGGATACTATATATCTACAAGATACTGCTATCTAATCTAAATAATCTGAGTATGATCAGATCATAATATTATGAGATATACAGATCTTTGACCACAGCTTTCAAACCATGCTCGCGGAGATAGTTAAAACCATACAAGAATCTTTTAAATTTGCAGACTTTATTCTTCCAAACATCTTCTCAAATCCTAGAAGTAGGCTCAAACACCTCTTCTAAATCTCCATTAAAAATAGCATTTTTGAGATGTAACTAGTGTAGGGGCCAGTTGCAATTAAAGGTTAAGGATACTAACACTTGAATGGAGTTAATTTTGAAATTGGAGCAAACATTTCTTGATAATCAATCTATCAAGTTCAGATTAAATCCTCAGTAGCGGGTCTTACTTTGAACCTCTCTACACTTCCATCTGCCTTACACTTTAATGTCAACACCCATTTACACCCAATTGTTTTCTAATCTTTGGGTAAATCAACAAATTCAAATGTTCCACTTCTCCTCAGAGCATTTATCTCTTCCATCACTGCTAACTTCCGGTCAAGGTTATTTAGTGCTTCCAGCATGTTTCTCGACGTAAATAGATTGGATGGCTTTAATGAGAAGGCATTATGTTCTTTTTGAGAGTTTAACATAGGAAAGATAGCAGGATAAAGGATGAAAACTACAAGAGCATTTTCCTTTTTTGATTGCTGTAGTAATATCAAAATTAATTGGCTTAATATTAGGTATAGAAGCAGGGATAGTATCACTATGTTGTTTTATTAGGAGAAAAAAGGAGTATCAAGAATACCTAGAGTAGTGTCACAATCAATCCTCAAGGCAAGTGATTAAGCCCGTTCCAAAAGAATAGTGGCCTTCTTGCCCTTTTGATGATCCTTCCTCCTTGAATAAGTGAGAAGTTGTCTTTCATGTTCCATGGAAACTATCGGTAGTGTTTTTCTCAATATCAAGATTTTAGTAGTGTTTGACAAAATGGATGTGAATTTATCTCTCCTAAGTATTAGTCATTTCTTCTTTATTGAAAGGTTCTTTGGGAGATATGGGACTACTAACTGAATTAATAGGTGATGTAGGACAAATAAAAGAAGTATTAACTAGTGGCTAAGACTTGCAAAATTAGTAAATATGGCTGATATTAGGCTGCTAAAATATCAAATTTTAGGTCTAGCTTTCAACTTGGAATGCTAGAATTTCACATTTCATCTAGCTGGATTTTGTGGGTTTGTTTGCTGGAAATTTAGTCTAGGATTTTAGGGTTTAATATGGCAAGAATTTGCATCTGATATGGCTAAAATTTAAGGTTTTGGTAGCTGGAACTTTAGGTTAGAATTTTTAGAATTCAGTGAGGAACATAAACAATGGAGCATAAGAAATTAAGAATCACTCCTAAGGTCTAACAACCACTCTTAGAAGAAAGCATAAGATCTTCTAGTTGAAAACTCAAATTTGTAGGAAAAAAAATTCAAGATCTCTTCTTATTGAAGGATTGAGTAAACATTTATAAAGAATTTCATAGAACCTTATTCTGGTAGCAAAGGGGGTCCTATCAAAATTTAATCCTATTCTAATAAAAATTCTATAAGTTTAAGTCATAAACAACTAGGGTAACATATCTAAGACTAGAATAGCATAATTATTTTACTACTACTCCTTGTCTAATAACGAATCCTAACATAATCTAATTTTCAGCTTTTGTTATCTTCATTATCAACTCAATTCACCCTGCACCTCATCAAATTACGACTTATAGATGACTAACTTTTTCCTTTTTTATTTTTTCTATGGATTTTAATCTCATTTGCATCAACTCTCCCCGACTTGTTTGAAGTTGTCCTCCACGTAGAATATAACAAATATTGATCATATAAATTTGGATTCAACTTCTGAAATTCAAATTTTAAAATCCAGATACCGAAAAAAATTAGTCTTCCTTTTCACTTGATAAGAAATTGTCAATATCCTTCATCTCTTATGGCTACAATTTGTTCATCAAGATGAGGAGTGGCTGGAATCCTCAGAGTTGCAATAAGGGATTGCATATCATCATGTTCGTAATAAATAGTTGAGTCTGCAACAATAAATATTGGACCGATTCTCACGTCTCCTGATAATTCCAAGCCATAAGCATTAGCAATATCTTCTTGAAGATTTTATAAGGTCCAACATTCTGTGAATGAAAATTGTCAATCTTTTATTTTTGTAAAACGTTTTGGACGAATCCTAACCATAACCATATCCCCTTCATTTAATTCAATCAATTGAAGTTGTTGATCAACATATTCTTTATAAGACAAGTTGCTAGTTGTTATCTCTCATCATATTTCATCAAAAATTTCCCTCATGTATTATGCAAAACTTTCAGCTAACTCGTATTATTTGTGGTAAAGGAACTAGATCAATAAGCTTCCTTGGTTGAACTCTTGAAACTATCTTAAAAGGACTCTTACTAGTATAGAATTGTTATATGCAAATTCTGTCATAGAAAGAATTAAGTCCCACTTATTCATATTGTCTACAACCAAACATCTTAATAAGTCTCACAAATTTCTATTCACCACCTCTATTTGTCCATCGATCTGGGGTCCAAAAATAACGAATAAACTTCATATCACGATCAGAGATCCATGGAAACATACCACCTCTTTGAAGAATATTTTAATAGTGTGGACAGTATCATAAGTCTTGACTATTATATTTGCACATGATTTTGTAACAAAATCACATGGCATCTCTACCACATAGGCATGAAGAACATACACATTGTTGCTTCTTATGGTTAAATCTATTAACTTTTTGTCATTACTAAATTTTGACATTGCAAGTGCACTAATAACTTCTCGTTTATTCATGTGATTTCTTTTCTTTTTAATTTCATATCTTCATACATATCTACTTCTCCATCATCACATACTGCAACATAATCTTCACTAAAAATACCATCAAGTTTTGAGCCAACATAATCTTCATCACCTGCTGCCCTACTATTTCAATCTGTTGTTCTAATGTTCAAGGTTTTCAACCATTTTTTGAAGTGTTTCATCCTCTTGTTCAAATATTCCAGCTTGATGTTTTGATTTTTTTTCTTGAAAATTAAAGATTTCATTGATTAAAGATAATTACAGCTAGAATACAAAAGGTCAAGGATAATCCAAAAAGTCTAGATTATAAAGAGTTGTGGTTCCTATTAATCGTCTACATCTTGTTATCTAAGGGGTACTTTTGAGAACACATAAACCAGTATTACTCTAATTCCCATCGTCTCTTCATACTAGACAGATTTACAACTATTCCTCTTACAAACATGGCCAATCTGCAATGCAGGAAAATGTCCTGAAAAACCATTTCAATGCTTCTGCTTTGTTGTCTAAAAATTTTACAATTATGCTCTTTCCAGACGTAGTACACCAAAGTTGCCTAACTTAATTGCTTTAAAATCAGCTGCATTATGCACTCTAAGGTTCCCCAACTAAGTAATAATTTCACTCCAAGAGTCCACTGGTCTGTCCAAGTTGAGAATAATCTGCATTTGCTCCCATACTTTCCTGATATATCTGCATCTAATCATAAGATGCTCCAAATTTTCCATTTATGTACTACATAAATCACAGTGCAATGTGCTTATGGAGAACTTGATCCTGTCCCTTGTAAGCAACTCTCCATTGACTTGCATCCATAAGATAAATGAATGAGCTGGATGGATGTCACTATCCGATACTAGCTCTGTCCACTCCAACCTTGTGTTCTGCAAAGTCTGCAAAAGTATTTTGCATGCTTTGGTGCTGAATTGCCTTGATTTATCAGCTAGCCACTAAATTTCATCTTGTTTTTTGTCTTGGCATCTAGGCAATTCTTCCATTATGTGGCTAGCACTTCTATTGTTAAGGAATGGCCATATCCATTGTTGTTTAAGAGTTTCAACTTGATGTTCAGTTGTTTCAACTTTAGGATTTGTTAAAGAATCCACTTGGTTTTGTTTTTCATCATCTTTAATGCTTTGATCATCTCCTACCGTCAAACTCTACATATCATGATCATCTTCCATTTTCAAACTTTCCATGTCATCAAATATTTGAGAACCTTGTATATGTAGGCCTGAAGATTCTAATTGATCAGTTGAAGGAGAAGTCTCAATAATTTCACTACCGATAACAAACACTTTCTCTAAGGTAGTGCTTGTTAAATTTGAGGAATCAAAATCATAATATGTTTTTTCAACAAAGATTTTCTCTTGCACTGCATATTGTTGATTAATATCAATCTCTTCATCTTGCTTATTACTACCGTCTTCATGTTTAGCATCAAATATAGGTTGTTGGTTTGCATAATTTTTTCTTGTGGAAGTTTTGGGAATGCATGTTAAGGTTGTCTAGTCTCTCCAAAACTTGTCCAATATACTTCCTTATAGGAGTTGTTACATGTAAGTTTTTAGAGCACCTTGTGATCGAGGACCTTCGATATCCAATTTTTGCATAATTCTCAGAAGTATTTCATCTCGCTTTTAGTCGTTGAATATTCTTTTATATGCCTTTTCCAATGTGTTGTCGTTGTAAACTAAAGCTTTAATATTAAATTGATGTTGGACAAATAGAAGGATTACCTAGTAGCTAAAAACGCACAAAATTAAGAAATATGGTTGATATTAGGTTGCTAGAATATTAAGTTTCAGGTCTAGACTTCATCTTGGAATGTTGAAATTTCAAATTTGGTATAATTGAGCTTTTATGATTTGTTTGTTGGAAATTTGGGTTAGGATTTTAGGATTTAATATGATTGGAATTTCTATTTGATATGGCTAGAATTTAGGATTTTGGTTACTGAAACTTTAGATTAAAATTATTGGAATTTAATGAAAAACACAAACAATGGAGAGTACGAAACTAATAATCACTCCTAGAGTCTAAGAATCACACTTATTAGTTAAAAACTCAAGTTTGTTTAAAAAAATTCAATATCTCTTCTTCTTGAAGGGTTGAGTAACATTTTTATAGATAAGTTATTAAAATCCTATGTATCACAGATACAGATACGGACACGGACACGCGACACGACACGGGGACACACCAACTTCTAAAATTTGGTGGACACGGACATGGCATATATATATATTATAAAATTTAGAATTAAGAAAAAAAAATCAGAATTCATAATATGATATATATTGATTGATGTGTTTCAAGACTTCCAACATCTTGATAGTTCATACACTAAGCCTTGTCTACTATAATCCTCGATAAACTGCTTATATTTCATGCTACATCAATCCTTTTCTGAGTCTGATGGCACCTCATATAGTATACGTTTTATATATGATCATCTATAATCGTACAGAGTTACTGTCTTGCAAGAAATGGAAGACACTTGTTGTCCATTGACGAACTAAAAGTTTAAAACTGTAATTTTAGTCTGAGTTCTATGCATTAGAAAATGGATGGCACGTCTAAAAGGAACAATGGTATTATTTCAGATCTCAAAAGAGTTGTATGAAGAGCATACGGAAGGTGAAAAGTCTTAGCGCAATGGTATTATTTTAGATGAAAATGAAAAGTCCAATGGCATGTCCGAGCCGTCTCAAAACGTGTGTCCAACCGTGTCCAAGTCGTCTCAAAAGGTGTCTGAGCATTGTCCGAGTCGGAAAATTTTTTTTTAATGCCGACACGTGTCCACCGCGTGTTGAGTGGGTGTCTGTGTCGGGCACGTGTCCAGCACACGGACACGGCTCCGTGTGTTTCTTAGTTAAAATCCTTATTCTAGGAGGAAAATGTTCCTATCAAATTTAAATCTTATTCTAATAAAATTATATAGGTTTAAGTCCTAAACAACTGGGGCATCATATCTAAGACCAGAATAACATAATTATGTTACTACTACTTCCTATCTAAGAAAATCCTAACATAATCAAAATTTTAATCCTTGTTGTCTTTGCTATTAACTCAATTTCTATCCTCCATCCCACCAAATTAAGGCTTGCAATCGACTATTTTTTCTTCTTTTGTTTCTTCTATAGACTTCAAGCTCTTCCACATCAATAGGTTTAGGCAACATAATAGTATTTATATCCCAAAAACTTTTTTTCCTATGTTCTCCCCTTAATGTGGAACGTGGTGAAGAAAAGGTTGATGATGCAGGAATATGACACCCATAAAGACAATTGTTTTTTTAAAATTTTTGGATTAAAACACTCTTATCCTTTTTTTTTTGGGTACATAATCAATAAAAATACACTTTTCAGCCATTGGTTCAAGTTTTGATATTCCTTTACTATTTATGTGGGCATAAGTCATGCACCCAAATACTTGTAGAAGTAAAATATGTTCACTCCTTCACTTTCCAGGAAATCCTACGAACAAGAAGCTTCAAGCAAGCTTATAAAAAGCACAAAATAGGCATCGAGAGTGCTACATAGTTTTGGTTTGACAACTGGCATCCTCTAGGGCCACTTTATAAGCTCAGGGATTTCACTTCTATGAAGGTTATTGACCCTTCCACAACCAAGGTCAGCGACCTCATTGAGAATGGAGTCTAGCATTGGCCTTATCATTCATCTTGTGGCCTCTAGGAAATTCTGCAAAGTCTGCCTGAATGCTCTTCTAGCTCAAATGCACCTAATTGCATCCTCTTTACTTAAGAAAAGAGCTCAAAGTTCACTACTCAATCGTGTAGGAGGTTGCTATTGGAACAATCTAAGTACACTACTTTGATTTAGTTTGGGATTCCAATCTTGCTCCATCCCCTCTCATTCCTACTTTAGCTAGTTGCATCACAAAGACTCGGTTAAAGAGACAAAATCAAGTTCAAAATCAACTACATGGATTGTATTATGTGGTGAATCTTAAGAGAGTCATATGCATTTATTCTTTGAGTGCTCCCTCTCTCAAGTGTTGTCAAATAGATCATTGGGTAAATTCAATCTTTATTATACAAACATAGAATGGCCAAGAATAATGGAGTGGGCTTCAAGTCTCAAAATGAAGAACAAGGCTAATAGGAGTTATCCAGAATTGACTTTGGAATGTTGGTTCATCATATATGGAGGGAAAGAAATAGGATAATGATTGGTAAGGCGTGTTGGATACCACAGGTAGCTTAAACAAACTCTCGACCAAACTTCGACTGCCTGCTTTGGCAAATGGATATGAACTAGAGATATCTCTTATGCTACACCCCAAGCTCTCCTTAGGAAGTTGAGAATATGACCTTTAGCTTTAGCTTGGACTTCTATGTTGCTGCTAAACAATGCAAGGGATAACTAATTCAATTAGAGATACTAGCTTTAATGCACTTGTATTAGTTACACTTATGCATTTACCTCTAATGGTACTTTGAGGTTGTATTTGATGTATACTTTTGTGCAATAGTTAATGGAATTTCCTTAATTACTTAAAAAAAAAATGCAGTTCTCACAATATAATTTAGAACAATCCAAGTGTTTAAATAAACTAGGAATTAGTTCTTTTTGATACAAAAAACCAGAATGTCCTTGTCTATAATGCCAAAGCATGACTTGATCCATAACTGCAGTTGAACTGATACCAATGAAGCCTTAAAACTTCTTTATTATTGGAATCCTCATCTTTAAAATAATAGAGGTCATCTATCAATTTACCACTGCCACTCATCTTCCCCAAGCTTAGTTCTTGAAAAAACACGATGGGATTTAGAAAAAGTAACACAATTATTAGAGTCCCCAGATAATTTAATATCGGAAAATTACAAGTTTAGCACATTTTTTAAAGAAATAGCTTTCGAGAGATCTATCAAACTTTTTCCAGCTATACAAGAATATGAACTATCTACTACACAAATTTTATCATGACGAGAACATGGGTAATAAGTATAGAATAAAATAAATATTCTTGTCATTTGATTATATAATCCAAGGAGTAGTGTAATTAGGTAAATGACAAGACAGTATTTTGAAATGCTACCTGCTTGAGCAATGGAATAGTACTCAATAAACCTAAGTTGGATTTCAACAGCTTCATGAGTTGATCAAAATGCTCCTTTTTGAAGGAAATTGACTTTGCCTCATATGCAATAGGACAATTGAACAGACCTTCATGAGAGCCCTTCAAGTTAGCTAGTTTTCCATGAAGCTTAAACCAGGTATCAGGCATATGACAAGCCTTATAACAATAATCACACCAGACATGAGATTTGTCATCAGGTTTCTTGATACTGTTTCAGCCAGCACTCACGCTGCAACCAAGGTTGAGTTTTCAATAGATATATTAAGGCTCTTTCTGTTGAGCACGACAAGACAGTGACTCGCCTCACGACAGACCTCAAAGAAGGCTTCTCCAACGGATTGTTGGCCAATAATCCTACCTCTAACTTCATCAAACTCCACATTTAGACCAATAAGAAATTTAAAAATACAATTATTCTCCATGGTTTCCTTATAATAGTTACAATCCTCCAAAGATTTCCACTCATAATCATTGAAAAGATTCAAATCTTGCCAAAGAAGTTTCAAAGATTTAAAATACTTGGTGATGCTAACCTCATCTTGAAAGAATTCACCAAGCTTCAAGGTTAACTCATATATGTGAAAATTAATTTTCCAAGTTCCATTCGGTTGATATTGTCATGAAGCTCCTTGGTCGTGTGATAGCACTAGTTGGAGCTTATTTCCTCATCTATTGAGTTCCCCAACCACATCATCACCATTGAGTTCTCTGCATCCCATATTGGATAAGTTGGATCACCCTTTTTAGGTTCTTGTCTCCAGTCAAGCAGCCAATTTTGCCCTTCCCACGGATATACATCCACATAGATTGGCAAATAATTCTCTCCATTCAATTTGATAGTGGTGACCTAGATGGAGTGGGAGTCCGAGATTGGTGCCTGAGTAGTAGCAACTGACGTAAGCAAGCTTGCAGGCGTGCTTATAGGCTGTTCAAGGGCGCTAGTTGTCTTAGAAATTTCATACATGATAGAAAGAAAGAATAGGTAGAGGAAGATGACTTGGTTCAGGTAAGAGGCTAGTGTTTAGGTTTTTCTACAGGTTTATTGGTGACTAAGGTTAACAAGAATAAATTTCTTCTTTGACACCATACGAATGTGTGTAAAAGTTCTATATTGTATATATTTGTAAGAGTACAAGGAGAAAACATTTATAACTATACAACCACCTAAATAAGGAAAAACCTGAAAAATAAAGGTTAGTTGACAACTATAAATGAGTTATTCTAAGAAACTAAATTATAACCAAATCATACAAATCACATGAATCTTGCAATAGATCAACCCAACATTATTTGGGGCATTCTACACGTACTCCATAAAAGCAAAAATAGGTAAGGGCATTACTTCATAAACAATCATCAAATCAAGATATATGGAAGATATATAAAAAAATACATCCACAAGCATAAAGGAGGCTGTAAAAGTGAAGGGTAGTCTGATAATAGATCTTGTTGAGAAAAAAGGCAACAAAGTAAAGGTTGCAAGAAGTCTCATATTTTGACGCATAAATTTGTTGAATTGTAGAACTATACAATGTTTTTTATAGTAGTTTTGCTGGCAATGTATAGTAGCACTAGAATTTACAGCATGTACTCTTATCCATCATTTCTAATTTAAAGTAAAGAATGCAAGCATAGAGGGAGGCTTAGAAGCTTACTGGTTTGAAACTGAGCTGGCACAGAATGGAATATTCGCCCAATTACAACAGACAAGATTGTCATCAATGATAAAGCACCCATTGATCCTAGAAGAACCTATTCAGGTATCACAATAGATCAACTACAACTTCAGCTTTACAATCATCATGCTATAATTGTCCAAAAAATTATCCCCATCAAACTAAAAAAAATTTGGATCTTGAAATGAAAGAAATACTAAAAATATCATCCAAGAAATACAAACACAAACCAACTATTAAATAAGAAAATATGATATATGATAAAGCTAAAAGTACAAGAAGATTATGATAAACTAAAAATTTTATATCTTATAAGCTTACAAACTTTTTTTGGAAACAATGATTAGTACATAGTTACACTTTTTCTTTGCATGAGGTAGCATAATTAATTACATTTTAGGCCCTTGATTCATTCTGTGCTTAATATAAACTGTAATGTGAAGGTGCTTGCTCAATTTAAGATGATTAGACCAGGATGGAACAAATGTTACCATCATCCCCTTTAAATTAGAAGGGAAGTAGCAGTTACAAAATTAATGAAAAACTAAAGACGTAGTGACAATATTGACACAAAATGGAAGGAAAAATGAATTGTCTTCTTACAATAGATTTAGAATTACATGATTATATACATCTTATCGTAGGAGGGAAAATATGAATCAATCTCCTAGGATTCCACACTCTCATAGGAAAAGAAAGTAGTCTCCTAGGATTCCACATTTTCCTAAAAGGAAAAACAGTCTCTTAGGATCCCACAATCTTTGAAATGCCAAAAGATTGACTTTCCTAAAGACTCCCTCTCAAGCTAAGGAATAGATGTCGTCTATTCCCATCTTAAAAGTAATATCATGAAAACTTGAATTGATCAACCCCTTTATTAGAACATTAGCTAGTTGGCTTCCGAATGGAACATATGACATATATACATGTTAGCAATCATTCAAGTGTAGGCCAAGAGAATGTTGTGGATGTCAGTAATTTTATTAGCTTGCAAGAGGGACCACCTAACCGCCCTCTATTGGTTTATAGTCGCAGGAAGAGGGGTAGTACATATGTTACCAATAACTAATTATGACACCTAGGTAGCAGGTTGTTATGTATGGGGAATATTAAATATATAAAGAACTAGAAATCTATTTGGGGGGATTATCTTTTTTATATCCTGTATTTCGGCTTAGGTTTGGGAGGGATTGCAGAGGCGCCCTTGTTTCTCTGTTCTTAACAATACGAATCAGTATTTTTTTTCCTCTTGTCCTCATGTTGTTGCTTAGATCCTAACTCTACCAAATTGGTGCGGTGAGCATGGAACCCATAACCACTGATGATTAATACCAAGATGGAGACAAGAATGGAAATGGTAGAGAGGAACCTGGGATTGCTTGAGCAGCGTTTGAGTGGCTTAGGCGTGGAAGTGAATGAAGGGAAGCAACGTGTTGAAGGCCAACTCATTGAAATCAAAATAATGCTCGGTATAGCCATCAAAGGGAAGGTGATGGAGGAGACAACATCGAGAAGCTCAGGAGTAGTACACAAAGGAACGATAATGGCAACGCCAGTGATAGGCAAGATAGTCCCCAAGATGATTACACTGAGTTGGGTGAGCAGAGCCGAGCAGTATTTCCAGATTCAACAAACCCCCTGAGGATATGAAGGTGACATTGTCCTTTGTTTGTATGGAGGGGCATGCGTTGCACTGGATGATGTTGTTGCACCGGAGGAGGCCACTTCTTGGTTGGGAAGCCGTTTTTTGAGAGGTTTTGGCTCGTTTTGGAGGAGCCTTGGCATCAAACCCACATGAGATGTTGGCTGCTACAAAACAAGATAGTTTGATGGATGAATACAGCCGTGACTTTGTCGCAAAGTCTACACAGATCGAAGGGATGTCCGAGAAAGCTTTTACAGGACAATTTTTGAATGGGTTAAAGGAGGAAATCAGAGCTAGAATAAGAACGCATAAAGTGTCCGATCTCTATAAAACGATGAACTTGGCTAGGAAGGTGGAGCACGAGATCGATCTGCAGGGAAGAAGAATAGGTTGGGCTGAGGGAAGACAGGATGGTTTCGGGCTGGGTAACAAGGCTGGAACCATAGCAGGCCTTTCTACATCAGGGTCCAATGCTGGGTATTTAGCAGGCCAAAAAATTACTTCAGTGGTGGGCACAAACTTAGGAGTTGTTGGGCCAAATAATAAAATTGCTGGCCCACAAATTAATGCTCCTGGGACTGGAAATCGGACCATCAATGCCAAACCAGTAAACCAAGGCGGGGTTCGTCAACTTTCTCAAGTTGAGTTTCACGATCTTAGGGCACGGGGCTTGTGCTTCAAGTGCCAACAGCTGTATGGCCCTCTTCACTACTGCCATAGCAAGACGCTCCAGACGGTCATCTAATGGGACGGCGAAGGCGAATCTGAGGAAGAAATCAGTGAAGTTACGAACGATGTTGTGGAAGCTTTACCGAAAGAAGCAGCATTGACCGAGACACAAGGAATGAGTCTCGACTTACCTTGTTTTGGATTGTCCAAAAACAGCGTAGTAGTACTATGAAGCTTAAAGGGAACATTGGAATGGCTGAAGTAATAGTAATGATTGATAGTGGCGCTAGCCACTGTTTCATGGCTAGAAATGTGGCAACAACGTTGGGCATACCAATTGAAGGAACTTCACGAATCGATGTGAAGTTGCGAGATGGATAGAAAAGAGAAACAATGGGGGTTTGCCATGATCTAGAAATGACTTTGGGAGGAGAAAAATAACAGGTGGATTGTTATCTGTTTCCGTTGGGAGGAGTGGATGTGATTTTTGGAGTTTCGTGGCTGGAAACTTAAGGAGACGTTAAGGCTAACTGGTCAAGGATGACAATGGAGTTTGTTCGTGGAGGCAGAAGGATCCAGTTGGAAGGGGATGCAACTTTATGAAATGACCCAGTCTCCTTTCGAGTGTTGAGTAAGGTTTCAGAAATTGAGTTTGCAGTAATGTTGTGGATGACAACAGAGGAGAACAAATCGAATGAAGTTGAGGAAACAGAGCAGGAACAAGGGAAAGAACTACAGCAAATTCCAATAATTCAGGAATTGTTAGATGAATTACATGGGGCTCGTTTCTTCTCAAAGGTAGACCTCCGTTCGGGTTATCACCAAATTAGGGTGAAGGATGAGGATGTCCCCAAGACTGCTTTCCGAACGCACTGGAGGCATTATGAGTTCCGTGTTATGCCATTCGGACTAAAAAATGCTCCCTTAACCTTCCAAACGGTGATGAATCACTTGCTGCGCGAAGGTTTGAGACGATATGTCCTTGTATTCTTCGATGACATATTGATTTACAGCAAGGATTGGTCGATTCACTTGATGCATTTAAAGGTGGTTCTTGTACAACTCCAATGTCACAATATCTTCATCATCTGTAAGAAGAGTCATTTTGGGCAGAAGAAGATTGAATACTTAGGGCATGTAATTTCGGAAGGAGAAGTAGCAATGGATCCTTTCAAGGTGGCCAATGTGCTGCAGTGGCCCATACCGAGGTTTGTGAAGGCTGTGAGGGGATTTCTGGGTTTAAACGGCTATTATTGTCGGTTTATACGCGATTATGGATAGATAGCACGTTCATTAACGAATTTATTGAAGGAGGGTGCTAACAATTTTTGCTGGACAGAAGATGCGCAGAAAGCCTTCCAACAGCTGCAACAAGCCATCACGTCCGCACCCGTTTTGATAATGCCCAATTTTAGCCAGCCATTTGTCTTGGAATGTGATGCTTCTGATAGTGGGATTAGGGCGGTATTGATGCAGAAAAATCTGTCGATTGCTTACTATAGAAAAATCCTTGCTATGAGGAATTTGTCTAAACTAGAATATGAAAAGGAATTGATGGCGTTGGTTATGGCAATTCGACATTGGAGGCCATATCTAGTGGGAAGAAGATTTGTGGTGAGAACAGATCACAATAGCCTATGACACCTTCTACGCCAACAAATAACGACACCCGCGCAGCAAAATTGGGTAGCGAAGTTAATAGGCTACGAGTTTGACATTGAGTATAAACCCGGTTCGCTCAATCAGGCTGCTGACAACTTATCACGCCGAAATGAAGAAGCAGAATTGGCAGCAGTCTCGCTGCCTATATGGGCACAATGGGACAGCCTAGATGCGGAGATGCAGACTGATTAGAATTATCAAAAATTCAAGGAGAAAGTATGGCAACATCCAGCAGATCATCCTCATTATAAACTCGTTAATGGCAGACTGTTTTACAATGGTCGAATTATGCTACTGGTTTCCTCTCGGTGGATACGTAAGTTGATTGAGGAGTTCCATTCAACTACACAGGGTGGACATTCTGGCACATACAGGACATATCGACAGCTAGCTGCTAGCGAATGATGAAGGAGGTTCAACGCTATGTGGCCGCATGTGTCATTTGCCAAAAGAATAAGTACGAGACACTCACACCTGCGGGGCTATTGCAACCTTTTCCTATTCCCGAATGTGTGTGGGAAGACATCTCTATGGACTTCATTACCGGTCTCCCTCGCTCACATGGCATGAATTGTGTATTCGTTGTGGAGGATAGGCCAAGCAAGTTTGCCCATTTTATGGGATTAAAGCATCCGTATACAGCCCGGAATGTATATGATATTTTTGTCAAGGAGGTTGTACGATTGGATGGAGTACCCCGTTCTATAGTGAGCGATAGGGATCCAATATTCATGAGTTGTTTTTGGAGGGAGCTATTTAAAAGTTGGGGAACTACGCTCAAGATGAGCACGACATATCACCCCGAGATAGATGGACAAACGGAGGTGTCAAATCGTTGTCTAGTGATGTACCTCTGTTGTTTTTCTGTAGAACAGCCGCAATGACGGGCAAAGTGGCTGCATTGGGCAGAATTCTGGTATAATACGAATTATCAAGGTGCTGCCCAAACCACACCTTTTGAAATTGTTTATGGCAGACCACCACCAGCACTAATACAATATCTTCCTGGCGAGTTTCGCATAGCTGCAGTGGCAGAAGAGCATGCAGATCGCGCTGAGATTTTAAGGCAACTACAGTTTCATTTGTCAAAGGCGCAGTAAAGAATGTCAAAGGCTACTAATAGAAGAAGGCATGACCTAGAATTGGTTGTGGGAGATTTAGCTTTTTTGAAGATCATACCACACAGGCAAACAACTATCTCACAGCGGGTTTACCAAAAACTTAGTCCTCGATATTATGGTCCATTTATGATTTACAACGTGTGGGGAAGGTTGCATATCGCCTAGAACTACCTCCTTCCTCAAGAGTGCACCCGGTGTTTCATATTTCGCAACTTAAGAAAGCTGTTGGTAATCATCCAGTGGAAGCAAGGTTGCCACAAAATTAGTCAGTTCAGGAGGTTGAATATTTTCCAGAAGAAATTTCAGAAGTACAACTGTTAGGAGATAACTCACTACCTTGTCACCGTTTACTAATTAAGTGGATTGGGAGACATAAGGATGAGGCATCATGGGTCACTTACTCTGACTTGCGAGGTCAGTTTCTGGATTCTAACCTTGTGGACAAGGTTTGCTCTCTGAAGCTGGGAATTGTTAGCGATCATTCAGGTGTAGGCCAAGAGAATGTTGTGGATGTCAGTAATTTTGTCAGCTTGCAGGAGGGACCACCTAACCGCCCTCTATTGGTTTATAGTCGCAGGAAGAGGAGTAGTACATCTGTGACCAATAACTAATTTTGACACCTAAGCAGTAGGTTGTCACATATGGGGAATATTAGATATATAAAGAACTAGAAATCTATTAGGGGGGATTATCTTTTTTATATCCTGTATTTCAGCTTAGGTTTGGGAGGGATTGTAGAGGCGCCCTCGTTTCTCTATTCTTATCAATACGAATAAATATTTTTTTTCCTCTTGTCCTTGTGTTGTTGCTTAGATCCTAACTCTACCAATACAAGCCCTTCCTCCAATTTCTTTTTGATGAAATGTCTATCAATCTCAATGTGCTTTGTTTTATCATATTGAGTAGAGTTATGAGCAATATTGATGGCTGATTTGCTGTCACAATAGAGCTTCATATGACCTTCCCACTTAATTTTCAAGTAATCTATAACAATCTTCAACCATAATAACTTGCACAGGCCTTAAACAATTGCCCTTTTTGTTGATGACGTAGCCACAAAATTTTGTTTCTTGCTCCTCCAATTCACCAAATTGCATCCAAGAAAAGTACAATAAATTGCAATTAATCTTTGGTCTAGCATAGATCCTGCAAAGTCCATAGCAGTGTAGGCTTTTAGGGTGTGATGATTATTCCTCTTAAATAGAATTCTTTCGCTTGAATTTCCTTTTAAGTAATGCAATATCCTACACACAACTTCTACATATGACTCTCTTGAATCATGCATAAACTGACTAACTGTGCTTACTGAGTATGCTATGTTGAGTGGAGCATGAGCAAAACATATGAGCCTACCTACAAACCTTTGGTACATCCTTCTACAAACAATTGGTTCTTTCGCTTCTTAATAAGTTATGATTTGGGCCCATTGGAGTAGAGATCCGTTTCCACACAATCTTTGCCATCTTTTAAGAGATCAACCATATATTTCTATTGAGATATGAAAGTTCTTGGTGGAATATGCCACATCGATACCAAGGAAATATTTCAATTTCCAAGCTCCTTGGTCTTGAATTCTTTGTTCGGTCATTTCATCAACTCTTCTTTTTCTTTTTCATCGTTTTCATTTACAATAATACATCAACATACACTAGAAGTGTAGTCACTCCCCCCACAGCTGTGGGTTTGATGAAGATGGTGTGATCACCTTGACTTTATTTATATCCCAATCATTTCATATGTTTAACAAATATACCAAACCATGCTCTAAGAGATTGTTTAGATTGTTTCAACCTATATAGGGCCTTTTTTAGCTTACACACTTTATTAAAGCCCAGTGGAATGCTCATGTCGATTTCTTTATCTAGATCTCTATGAAGGCATTCCTCAGATCATACTGGGGAGGTTGCCAATCAACGTGAATTGCCATAGATAACAAATCCTCACACTATTTACTGATTGCCAATCCTGTAAGTTTGAATGTACACTTTAGCAAACAACTGTGCTTTATATCCCTCTACAATCCATTAGCTTTATATTTCAACATGAAGATCCATTTAGATATCAACGGTGTCCTTCCCTTTGGTTTATCAACAGTCTCTCCTATCCTGCTCTTCTCTAACGCATCCATTCTTCCATTCCTTTTTTGAGAATGCCTCAAAATGAGTATCAGGAATGAAAATAGAATTTAGATTCGCAATGAATTTTGTGTAGGTTGGTAACAAGTGTTTAAGTGATCTATAGTGAGGCATGGGTATAATGGTCTCTTTGTGCAACTTCTAGTACCTTTCCTAATAGCAATAGAAAGGTGGGAGCCATTTGTGGGTTTTTCAACTAATTGTGTATGTCAAGGAGGATCAAATCTTACCTTGGACTCATTTCCAGAGTTTGATTGGATTCTTAGACTTAATTCGGGTCTGGAGCAATTGCTCTTTGAGAATACCCTTATGAATATATTCGAAAATCTTGAGTATCTCGAATGGACACGAGAGATTTCTATATTTTCTGGGACATATGCAAGACCAAATGACAAGAAAGATTTCAACATTTTTGGGTCAAACGTAGGACTAAAGGTTGAAGATGGGTTTGGAACAGACACAAGAAGGTCAAGTGGCATAAAAGACTCAAAATATTATCTTCCATCATTGATGTCTCTCGATGAAGATAGGACTTGGCAAAACATGGTTTGTTTTCAATGAAAGTGATGTCAGCCGAGGTATAAAACTTTCACGATGAAGGGTTCTGGCACTTGTACACCTTTTGTCTAAGTGAGTATCTTAAAAAGATGCATCTGATGGGCACGAGGATCTAAATTTCATCTGTATTAACCATGCACATGTAGAAAGACAGTGCAACCAAATACCCTAAAGTAAGCCCACCTGAGGTTCTGAGGTTCGGGTAATAATAGTAAGGGTTTCCATGGGACTTTTATTGTCTAACACAAGTGAGGGAAGTTTATTTATCACATGTGTGGGGCTGTTCCACTGGATTTAGGAACATTCCCTTGAAAGATTAGAGCCCAAGTTATACTAAATAAATGCCCATTTTTTCTTCTTTGCTACCCCATTTTGTCAACGCATGATGAGTCATTAACAATTCCCTCTTTTTGAAAGTAGGTGACAAAATCTAATTAAAATAATCTTTAGCATTATCAAACCTAAAGCTTTTAATCTTAAAATCAAATTAGTTTTGGATTATGGAATGAAAATTAAGAATAATTGTGCCAACATCAAATTTTTGTTTAAGAAAAACCACATAATCCAAGTACAATCATCAATCAAGGAGGCCAACAAGCCCTAGAAATATTACGAACAATAGAGGGGCCCCATATATCACCATGAATCAAAGGAAAAGGATGAAGACTTCTTTCCGTACTAATAGGAAAGGATATACATGTATGTTTTGTCAATTCACAAATTTCACAATGAAAAATTAAGATATCTAATCCTTCAAACAAATGTGAAAACACGAATTTAAAACTCTAAAATATGGAAGATATAAATGGTAAAGTCAAATGACATTTTTATCTAAAGTATCAAGAAATGACATTTACAAATTATTCATGATTTTTTTAGAAGATTCAAGATGATAGAAACCATTTGTTTCCTTAACAAGTCTAATCCTCTTCCTTGAGCCCAACTCCTGAAGAACACAATAAGAAGAAGAAAAAATTGCATAATATTTAAGGTCATATGTAAGTTTTTGGATAGACACAAGGCTATTTTTGGATTAATACAATGTTGGTAGATAGTTTTGGCACATGAAGAACACCTTTTTTTTGGGATAGAGAAGAGGTGTAATATATACATCTCCTACTCTTGCAACAATAGCCAATGAACCATTGGCCACTACATCTCCTACTCCTGCAACAATAGCCAACGAACCATTGGCCACTACAATCTTCCTATTATTAAGGCATGGGGTATACGTATGAAGTAAATGTAAGTGAGTTAGATGGTCTATGACATCAGAGACAATTATCAAAGTAGAGGCATAATACTTGTTTGTGGCATTCATGCAGAAAGAAGATAAAGGTTTACCCAAGAGACCTAAACAACTAGCTCAAGAGTGCTTCTCAGGAGATCCCAATAAATTCATCAATTTCTCAATATCCTAACTATTAAAACCTCCTTAAACCGAACCTTAGGCAATCTCAGATACAGATATTGGGCACAAGAAAAAAAATAGAAGAATAAAGTCCTAAGAAAATGTAGCAATGAAGGTTGCTAGAAGAAATCCCAATAAAAAACCCTTAGCATGATGTGAAATAGAAGGAAAAATGAGTTGTTTGATTACCAAATTTAGGATTAAATCCTTGAATACATCTTCGTATAGGAGGAAAAATAAGAATCAATCTCCTATGATTCTACACTCCCTTAGGAAAAGAAAATAGTCTCGTAGGATTTTGTAATTTTCTAGGAAAGGAAAAGCACCCTCTTAGGATCCCACACTCTTTGGAATACAAAAAATTGACTTCCCTAAAAAGATATACAGCTAATATACAACTTGACAAATAGCTTCTTTTTTTTTTTTAATGAAATCCAATGCAAAAAACTCCCATAATATTTAGCCATGTTTTATTAGTTTCAACGAGATTGCTTATTACTCGTTTATGGAAACCAATCTCATGCAAAATGGTTAGCTATAAGCTTACCTAATAGCATATCTGATGAATCAACAACAGAAATAGGCAAACAAAAAAAGAAAAAAGTTGAAAAGGAGACCATACCAGCCCTTTCTCATATTGCATAGCCAAGAGTGCAGCGATAAAAAAGGTCTGGTCAATACATGAAGAAGTCATCTCCAAGCTCGAGAAGAATGGGTAGACATAAGGATAAATAACTTAGAAAGAGAACCTACTAGCATCATTCAAGTTTTCAGTATTCATATTACAGGTATTAAGTCATTGAGCCATTGAACCACTGCTAACAGTATTAGAATATAAAGACAATATCAATCCCAATGAAGAGCACATTGTCCATACTACTTGATACTAGAACTTCACATTACTCCTATTTAACAAACTAATGGATTAGTTGATATGCTTACATTCAGTAGAAGATATCAGAAAGATGCAACAAACAACAAACATATGCTCAAATGCTAGGTCTTTCGAACAGTTATTATATGAAATAAGCCAATCAAAAAGTGTTGTTTCTATAACAAAATTTGTTGCTTCCTTTTCTTTTTTTTTCGATTCAAGGGTTGTGTAGCTATTCAGATGATTGGTTGATTACTTTTATTTAGACAGGTTCGTAGAAGTTCAACTATGAAAATGAGTAAGATAAGATTACAGTGATTACCTCTTCAACTATGAAAATGAGTAAGATAAGATTACAGTGATTACCTCTAAGATTTCTATTAAATCCTCCCTCCTTATAAATAGGACATTAATTCAACACTGTTAAATTACTGAACCACCAAAGTTTTATCATTGTACTTGTAATTACAATAGAAAAGTACAGTTTGCAGGTAATCACAATGATAAACCTCTTATTTTCTTAAAAAAATTATTCAATCTTTTCCTTTTTCCATTTTGGAAAATTTTGGCTAGCAAAATAAAATGAGAATGCAGATACTCTTTAGCTACACGATATGCCATAAAACCGTAGACACAATTTATATTAAAAAGTATAAACACCAAAAAAATGACCATGAGATTGGAATAAAGTTGGTGCTTATTAAGATTGGAGCTCATTTGGCAATATACAATGGAAACAAAGTCCATATACTGAAGTAAAGAATGTAGAGAAAAATATGTACACAAATGTTGCCTTTGAGTAGATTGGAAAAAGTCGTATCAAATGAAAAATCTTAATTTATTGGAAAGGTTTTCTTCTTTCACATTGTTATTGAATTACTTGGCATTATTTCTATAAACTTTTCAGCATGTGGCACCAATACAAATCCTATATCATTCAGATAATTTTTTTTTTAATTGTATTAACTTCTCATGATTCTCCTTATCTTTTGTCCTACGTATTTCTTAAAATTTTCATTCGGAACAATCACAACGACATTATCAATTTGATAGACATACAATTTTATTGTAAGTCTAAATAAAGTAAGTTGCATTCAACTTGGAAAACAAAATTCATAATTCGAAGATGTTAGATAGTTACCTTGTCCCCAATTTCTGAAACAAATATCAATGTAAATGCAGCAGTTAACCCTGACTTTGCAATTGTTGCTAAGATTGATGAAGGTCCACCTTTCACAAATGCAATCAACGAAAATACAAGGGCACATCCAACTAGCACCATGGCTATAGATAGGGGATAAGGAATTTTGTTGGGATCTTTAACGCTGCAATCATTCATAACTGTAGTCAATGAGTCAGAATCAAGGTGATCCAACCTCAATGACTGATAAGCTAAAACTCAAGACAAGTCCAAGTTTATAGGCTATTTACAACAAGGAATTATAGAATAAAAATATAAGGGTTTCAAATTAAAAGAGAAAGTAGTTTAAATAAACAAAATAAACCAAGCCACACTTGTCTACAGCATCCTATTTTTCAAAAGGTAAAAATCATGAAATTTGTGGAAGGGCAAGTCTTATACTGTTGTAAAATCCACATATCAAATTGTAGATAATCCCGTAATAATAGATAGTCCCTTAATTAAGGGATTATTCTTAGTTGTAATATCTAGCTATATTAGGGATATTTCCAAATAGGGAGTCTTCCTAAATTAGGAGACTACCAAAACTATGTAACCTAGCTCTGTATAAGAACCTATGAGTTTGCAGCATAAAAACAAAACTTTCAATATATATCAAAGTTGTTACATGGTATCAGAGTCTCACGCTCTTCCATGAATTACAAGGCTGCAATGGTGGAATCTCGATCTTCATCCCGGGAGATTGCCAGTAGCTTAACCCCTTTCTTTGGATCAGGAAATCAACCTGATTCAGTTAGCATACAACCAAAAAATTCCCTACAAATTTCAATCCAGAAGTTGAATGGAAGAAACTACCTAGAATGGTCCCAATCAGCCGGTCTCGTGATTACTGGAAAAGGAAAGATAGGGTACATAACAGAAGCAATACAAACTCAAGGTCAGAAGACCCTAATTTCTACCAGTGGTGCTTGGAGAATGCCATGGTTACAGCCTGGCTCATCAATTCCATGAAACCAAGGGTAGGAAGACCCTTTATTTTCCTCCCAACAGCCAAAGATGCATGGGAAGTAGTCAAAGAAACATACTTAGACCTTGGAAACTATGCTCAGCTGTTTGAACTTAATTAAAAAATGTGGAAGATGCAGCAGGGTGAACAAGATGTGACTGCATATTATAATGAGATGACTATAATATGGCAGGAGTTGGATCTATTTGAGGAAACGAAGTGGAAAGATCCAGAAGATGCAGCCCAATATAAAGAGAAAGTTGACAGGGGATGAGTGTTTGTTTTTCTTGCTGGCTTGAAGGCGGAATTGGATGAAGTTAGAGGATGGATTTTGGGGCGAAGGCCACTACCCTCAATCCGAGAAGTGTTCTCTAAAGTCAAAAGAGAGGAAGCTAGGAAGAGTGTCATGTTGGGAAAAAATGACACTATGGACTTCCAGAATGAAGGTTCAGCATTTGTCTCAAAGAATAGTGACAGTGAGGGTGAGAAAGATAAAAACAAGCAGAAAACTTGGTGTGATTTTTGCAAAAAACCATGGCATACAAAAGATACCTGCTAGAAGATACATGGCAAACCAGCAAACTGGAAAAAAATAGTGGCGCAGGAGGTGGGAAAGCTTTGCAAGCTGGAAACCAATCCAATCATGACCAAGATACCTCCAGCTCAACCAGGATCTTTCCTTTCACGAAGGAACAACTTGATCATCTGTACACATTCCTTCTAGCTGAGAATACCCAAAAACCTCTTGTTCTGTAGTCCAATCAGGTATAATCCTTCCAAAAGCCTTTGTTTGTTCTATACATTCCTACTCTTAGATAGTTGACTCTGGAGCCACCGATTACATGACTGGTAGCTCCAAATTTTTTTCCTCTTACTCACCCTATGTACGGAACCAGAAAATAAGAATTGCAGATGGTTCTCTAGCTTCAATAGCAGGAAAAGGGACAATCCCTATTTCAGACACCTTAACACTAAAAAATGTTCTTCACATTCCCAATCTTTCGTATAATCTTGTTTCCGCTAGCAAGCTAACCAAAGATATGAATTGCAAAGCTAATTTTTGGTCGACTCATTGTATGTTTCAGGATTTGGAATCGGGGAGGATGATTGGGGTTGCTAAAGTTACTGGAGACTTATATATCTTGCAAGAAGAAGGCAAGAAACATGAAGAAGGTGGCTGTCACATTACTGTTAGCAAGGAGGAGGAAGAAATAATGATGTGGCATTATAGATTAGGACATCCTAGTTTACTATACCTGAAGTATGCTAATAGACCAAAGGTGACTCAATTTTATGTGAGGAGAAATAAACATAAGGCAGGAGAGTAAATGAGCACAAGGGTAGTATCAGCTATTATTATGTAATCAGTTAGTTAGTTGGTAATGCTGACAACCAATCATCAGGTTGTCAGCTAGC
>JANQBM010000221.1:25213039-25229675 GCA_025594535.1 Erythroxylum domingense
CTCAAATGGGATTAGGACATCCCAAGACATGCATGATGACTTGTATATGAATTTTGAACCTAGGTAATGCATAGTAGTGTATTTAATAAATGATATTGTTTTGAACAACTCTTTTCACTTGGAGTGAAATTGTTGTTTTTATTTCGTATTTTGAGCATTGATATTGTTTTCAAAAAACCTACAATTGAAGTGCAAAGGACTATCTGTTATTTTCCCAAATATATATTTTTGAATAACGTTGCACTTGGAGGGAGAAAGATGACTTTCATTTTATGAAATAATGTTTTGGAACTTACATATGTATAACTGTGTCATGTATGTTGTATGTATGTGTTTTCTTTTGGCTTAGAGCCATGGCAAGGATCGATGTTATCGATAAGACCGATAAATAAAGGCATGATACCTTACTTGATTTTTTTGTACTTAATAGTTGTATATGATTTTTGATTGATGATGAAATGATTGGTCAATCATGTGCTAGGAACAATATATTAAGCGACCCCCGTACCTTTGACACTGATACATAAAAGTCAAGTCCTTGTAACGACACCATTCTATAAGACTTGTGGATGATTTCACACCTAGAGGTCTAGTCACCGACGAGGTAATCACCTAAGGTCATGACGCTCTTGCCGACCATAGTCTAGGCTCACCACAGATGAAAGTCAAGCCAACTTCAGGATTCAGTGGATGTGCACACTAGTTTGGTCAACTAGTGGTGACACACATAATTGTTTTGGCTTATTCTGAGATTTGACTTCCTGAATAGATTTGATTTTTTTACATGTGGTGCTTTTCTACTCTTGTGTACTGGAACTGGAACATATGTTCACTGAATGAGAGATTAATAGGCTAGGCCTATGTGGTTCCTAACCAGTATGTATTGAGTTATAGGCTAGGCCTATACATTTCTATGTCATGTATCTTCGTTTCATGAGTGATTATGTATAAGCTAGATGTGTGAAAAACCTGTCCTCAGGTTATCTTGGCTATCGTGGTGTGTGCCATATTCTATTTGCGAAGTATATTTTTCCTACTCACTGAGTAAATCGCGTACTCACCCCCTAACCATGCAGGTTAATTTAGTGAGATTGAAGTTCTGAGTGGATCGTACAGTCTTTTGACATTTTCAGGGTATTACCGCATGTAGGTAGCCTATGTTTTGTACTTTTGTTATATAGTGGCTCATGATTATGTTGATATGCTTTAAAATTTTCTAAATTAACTCTTGATTGTCTTATGATTTTTAAATAGCCTTATGTGTGAACCTTTTGTGTTGTCTGAATATTATTTTAAAGATATTCAGTTAGCCTTGTATAATTGGGTTAAGGGTACTATAAGTATCCTTAACCCGAGTATGTGGCAGTTGTCATGTGTCCAAAATGGTTCTAGGTCATGACAAAAAAATACAAGAAGCATGAAAGTATGAACATGTGATGAAATGAATTGAGCATTGAAATTTGCTTGTCTTTGGGCAAGAGAGATACCATTTTTCTTGTCATGTGCACGTTGACTTAAAGCCTTCTCCCGGTTGCTCGTTTGTGGCATATGAACTCCGAAGAAACGGACTCATTTTGTTCATAGTGTAAACTTCGATTTCTCGATTTCGTTCTATGGGATTCTCTCAAGTCATTATGTTTTTGTATTTCACGTTGATTTGTTGAGCATGATATACAATTGAATGTTATGTTTTGATGATTGAAAATACATGATATGATTTATGAGATAACATCCTTGACTATGAGTTCTTTTTGGCTAGAACTGTAGATATTTTAATTGCTAGATTAAAATGATATATATATATATATATATGCTTGATTGTGTGTGGCCTATTATTGATGGCTATAAATGTATTAGCCACTGAGATTCATAGCTCACCCTATTATTTTCCACTCTTTAGGTGCATAACGAGTAGATAATTGATCCTTGCAAAGCTTTAGCAAACTCCAAGATTTCTATCTTTTGTAACAAAGTTAGTTCGACTACTTTTGGTAGCTTTATAAGCATATCAAGAATAAGCATCCATATATGTTGTATATTATGCTACTAATGTGGCCTTTGATATGTAATTAAAGCTATGCACAAACTCTATTTTGTTTGAGAAATGAAAGTAAGAGTTGAAGAATTTCTCTTTTGTACATACTCAAAATTTCCTTCTTTGTTGGGTTGTTAATTGTGGTTGGAAATGGAATTGCTATATTGTTAGATGGTCTTGGATAGGTTTAGAACAAATTGTTCATGTATGTACGTTTAGTGTTTGTTAGATTTGGGTCTTTTGGAATATATAGAAGTTCATAACAGATAAAGAAGAAAAGGGTGACACAGTTGCAGTACTTTTTTTAACAAACATTGTGTCCTATTTTCAATGATTAAACTGAATTAATGTAGGCCAAGTCAGACAAAGTTATCTTCAAAGAAAAGTTGTATCTTATTCTCTTAACTTTCTAATGGTATAAAGTTTGTAATTTTTGGACATCATTATTGAAAGATATGGCCCTGAGCTCATAACTCACTGGAGTGCACGATCGTGACCGAAACCCTTTTTAACAGGGATGATTGTACACCTACATTATCGTGACCAATCCCCTTTATTCCTGGGAGTGCACGATTGTGCACTAGCATAATCATGACAAAACTCCTTGTGCACGACTTCTTTGTACTATTTACTTTGTCACGATCGTGACTTTTTTGTATTATTTACTTTGTCACAACCATACTTGATGAAATATCTGAGGTGTATATCCAGCAGAAGCAAAGGGAGTTTCTGAATCTCACTCAGAGGGAGATGACAGTGAGTGAATATAGCGTAAATTTACGTAATTTTCCAGATATGCAGCTGAAATGATGATGAGTGAAGCAACTAAGTGTCGTAGGTTTAAAGTGGGATTATACTTAGTCATCAGAGAAAAATGGTGGCGCAAAATTTCTGTGATTTCTAACAGCTAGTAGAAGCTGCGTTAAGGGTTGTGAATGTGGAGAATATAAAGAGCATAGTAAACAAAAAGAGGAAAGGAAGAGAACAGTTTAGGAAGGGAGGTAGTAGCAGTGATCTTATGCCAGAAAGGAGTGCTAAGACTTTTCTCGTACAGTATGAGGATAAGAGCAGTGGTGAAAGCAGGCCCAAATTGACAAGAACCATTTCTCATCAAGTCTCAAATGTTGAAGGCAGTAGAACAGGGGAGGGGATAAGACATTCATTCCTAAATATGACCATTGTGACAAATTCCATAAGGGGAGTGCTATAGATTTACTGGAGCTTGTTTTAACTGTAAAGAAAAGGGCACATTGATAGAGACCGTTTGCAGTATGTAAAACGAGGGGGAACTCAGATGCAACCTCTAAAAAGGGTTAAGACTGTAAGAGGCGAGTCTGTAACTGAAGTGGGCAATTCTAGTACAGCCAAGAAAGTGAATCATCCAGGAAGACTAAGGGGGAAAGCACCAGCTAGGGTATTTGTGATGACGAGGGAGGAAGCAGAAGCAATTTCAGAGGTTATGACTAGTATGGTTAACTTGTTTAATGATGATATTATTGTTTTAACGTATCTGAGATCTACCCACTCATTTATTTCATCAAGTATGGTTGTGCATGTTAGAAATTTGAGTCCATTAGAAAGTCTTTTGATGGTTAATACCCCAATTGGCCAGTATATTATTATTAGTCATATTTATCGAGAGTGTGAAATATACATTAGTCGAGTAAAATTACTGGTGGATTTAATGCCATTGAAGATGAAGGGATTAGATGTGATTTTGGGCATAGATACTTTAGAAAAATGTAATGTCAATTTGAATTGCAAACAGAAGATAGTAGAGTTTGAGTTTAACAAAAGGGAAAAGGTGGTGTTTATGGAAGATAGGAAAGTAAGGCCACCTAAAATTATTTTGGCTCTAATAGTAGAGCAAATGATGAGGAAAGGATGTGAAGCATTCTTAGCATATGTGGTAGACACGAAGGTATATAGAGGAAAATTAGAAGATATTCCTGTGGTCATGGAATTTTTAGATGTCTTTCTAGAGGAACTACTAAGACTACCACCACCTAGAGAGATTGAGTTTACCATAGAGCTTTTTCCAAGCACTGCACCAATATTAATTCCACCTTATAAAATGGATCCGGTAGAATTGAAGGAGCTTAAAAATTAGTTAGAAGATTTGTTGGAAAAAGGTTATATTAGGCCTAACTCTTGGCCTTAGGGAGTTCGAGTTCTTTTTGTGAAAAGAAAGATGGATCCTTGAGGATGTATATGGAATACAGGAAACTCAATCATGTTACCATCAAGAATAGATATCCTCTTCCACACATAGATGATTTGTTTGATCAATTATAAGGAGCAAAAGTCTTCTCCAAGATATACTTGAGATCGAGTTATCACCAATTGATAACAAAAGAGTCTGATGTGTCAAAGACTGCCTTTAGAATTGATTTATATATACATGTATGCGTATATGCGTATGTACATAATGTGATTTATATATGAGTATGTCATATTATGTATACTCGAAAATCAATTCTAAAGGCAGTCTTTGATTTATATATAAATGCATTCATATATAAATTCAAATATACATGCATTCATGGACATTTCGAGTATAATTGATTTATATATGTTGAATGTGATTTTATTGAGAATTGTGGTTTATTTGTATTGAAATTGATTTGGAGAGTGTATTTGTTGATTTAGAATTTTTGGGGAATTTTACGAAAAATTTTAGAAATTATTGGATATTATTGAATTAGGAAAAACATTCCACTTAGCAAATAAATTGATGAATGGAAATAGGAATGAGTTAAATCATATTGAAGAATTTTATAGATGACTTTAGAATTTGTGAGAAGATGTTGTTGAAAATTTTAGAAATAATTGGAATAAAAAGATAGGAGTTATGGGACTAGTTCAATAAGAACTAGTTAGTTGGGAAACTAGCTAAGGTCTTAGAAATTGGACAAGTGTCCATGTCTAAAGTCACATTTTTCTTAACTTTGAAAGACCAAGTTACAACATTGGTTTTTAACTTATCCTTAGTTTTCAATATTCTTCTTCTTCAGATCTTGACTCACTGAACCTTCACTAAAGAAAAACCTTGTTTTCATCTATCCTTTTTACTACTCCCAACTTTGTTATCCATTTCTTTTGTCTCAAGAAAATCCTAACTCAAACCACCTTTAAGATGATGTACGTGGGTGCATGAGCGTTAGGGCTTCGTGGAGTTTTTGAAGATTTTGGAGTTTTATTAGGTAAGTATCTTGTTAATCCTTTAGAGTTGTTAGATTATGAAACAAAAATGATGATTTCTTGATATTTCATAATTATAAGAAAAACAAAAATTTTTTTTCATGTTCATTGAATATAGTACAAAAATGTGGATTTGTTGATTTTTCGGTTTTAATGATCAATATGTTATAAGGTAGTGTGGAAATTCTTTTTGGAGTTGAAAGATTAATGAAAAAGTGTATGAAATTGATGCAAATTTTTTTTGAGGAAAATATAAGTTAATGCTCTGTTTTTGTATGTGAATAGTTTTGAGTGTTTTTTACGATTGATTAAAAAATGAATTTAAAGTTAAGAGATAAGTGTATGGTGATGTTTGGAGATGAGAAAGATTGATTAAAAAGAAAGTTTGAGGAAAAAATGAGGAGAATTTAGAAATTGAATATTTAGAAAAAAGAAAGTGAAATAGTGCAGTAAAATGGTGATATGCGTGAATAGATTTTTTTCTACTTTCAATGTTTGAGTTTTAATCTAGGATTTTGGCTTTGTTTGTGAATGATTTGAATTTAATGGAAGTCAAAAATGTGGTAGAAATAAATTAGAAATGTTAGATAGAGAAAAAGAAAAGAAGAAGATGAACAAAATGCAAAAAAATATAAAGGAAAGTGCAAGAAATGAAGAGATGCGTGAAAGATTTTTTGGTTTTTGATTTTTGGTGTTGATTTTTGGTTTTGATCTATTTATGAATGTTTTGAGTTAAATGAGAGTCGAAAATGGGAGTAGAATCACGTTAGAGAAGTTGGTTTAAAGGAAAAGAAAGAAGAAGAAAAATTGCAGTGATTCGGAAGAAGAAGAAGAAGCACGATCGTGACTTCTATGGCTGGAAATAGTTTGAACATCCTTTGATCTTTTGGTCATATCTTCTTCTCCTGACCTCCAAAGGACATGTAACTTAAACCAACAGATGGAAAACACGTTTTGTTACATCTCCACCAAAAATTATAACCGTCTGAAATCAATTGGGAGAGATTGAGTGATAAATTTGGGACGAAAATGATGAATAGTTCTGGAAAATTGATCAATGGAGTATTTTCATTAAACATGCTTCGGTATTTTGACAATATCCTGTTCTGTAGTTATCCAAATAGAATGATTTTTGATTTGGAGTAAACTAGAGATATAGGGATACAAATTGTATGAAGAAATCGAGTTTTAATTCGGTCTCTGATAATTTCCATTTTTGGATGGAAGTTGAGTACAATGCACTGTTTCAGTATAGGAACATTCTGAAAATATTTGGAATATAACTTTCAGATTACTGAACCAAAATTGAATGATCTTTATGTCATTATAAACTTAAGAGATAGGAAAATAATTTTCTAGAAGAAATTATTTCCAAATAACTTCATTTTTATTTTCAGATTGATCATGTACAATAGACCCAAAGGTATGTTTCAGGAAAAATCTGAATTTGACCAAATGAGTTATGAATTGTGTTTCTAATGGTTTTAATGTGGTATAAACCCTAAGTATAAATGATACTTAGGTGAGTTGGAAATATGAATGTTTATGTGACGAGAATAATAGAGCGATACCCAGGATTGTCATGAACATGCATTGTGCATATTTTATATACATAATGTGCATCAATGAATATTTATGAAATTTTACAAAATTGTGATATATATATATATGTATTGAATATTATAGAGGAGCAACTGGAATGTCAACATCCAGATGTTGCTAGAACTTCCAGGCATTAGCTTCGGGAGCAATCCGTGAGTAACCTAGACGATTTCACGCAATTAATTGCTTGCTTTAAAATATGTTTTAAATGATGATATGAATGTGATTTGATTATGTTAATGCTGGACCATGAAGGTCTGAGACTTGATGCATGAATGTGATATTGAAGTGCTACTTGTATGTGAATATGATGAAATAAGTACTTCTTGACATGATTGTTTGAATATGAGAGATGTATTCCATACATGAATGCATGATCAGAAAATGAGAGATGTTACCTGAGTAGCCACCAAAAATGAGCTTAAAGCTCCAAATGTGATTAAGAGCCAAAGGCTCACTATGTAAAATGAGCACAATATCCCCAACAGATAGGGGACAATACAAAATGAGCGGTATTCACAATGGATAGGGACAATTTAGGCACTCGGTCACAACAACGTAATAATTGGAAAAGTGTCACATGAGCATTTCATATACATTGTTATACGTATATTGACTGATCGAAATGTATGTTGTCTTACCTTTAAATGAGAAGGTGATATGTGATAATTTATGAAAAAATGAAAAGATGTGAAATATATGTTACATGTGTGATGTGTTGCATGCATTAAGTGAACCGTCGATAATGGTTACCTCATTGAGTTCGCAAAACTCATCAAAATTACAACGTTTATTTTTCAGAACCGAGAGAGAGGACTTTAGCTACTGAGAGATGCTACAAGAAGTATAGTCTTATATTTTTAGGAAGAAGAAGAAATCTCTTAAAGGTCGATTAGTTGGGATTGGAAAGATTAGATAGACTTTTTGTGCAATTTCCTCTTTCATATAGCATATTTTGTATTAGGATATGATGATGTACATGTATGGGTGTTTAAAAGCTACAATGTAAATACGATAGGATTTATGAAATGAAATGGGGAAATTTTGGTTTTAAAATATTGTGACTTTCTTTATGATGTCTTATAAGAGAATAAAGAATGATGATGCCCTGTTAAATGATTGTAGTGAATGCTCTAGTGCGCCATTATTATAAGTTATGTACTGGATTGTCCTCCGGGTGTTCCGGTATGTACCTACGATAGTGGAGTGCTACAATTGGTTAGTATCAGAGCATGATTTGGCATCCATAAGGACATATAAGAATGTTAAGCATGAAATATCATGAGAAATACGGATAATGATGGAAGTTATTATTTATTATAGGTTATCTGCCATAGGTGATCAAGTGGGGCAATCAGCTGATCTAGAATCTGTAGGAGTCAGTAAAGAGTCTTCGGTACCTCGACCTAAGGAAATGCCTGCTAGAGTTCCCGAAAGAAAGGTGAGGAGGTATGATAGGCTACAAAAGTAGGGGGTTGTGGACTTTTACAGAAGTACAGACCCTGCGGAGGCCAAGGGATGACCAGAGAGGACAAAGAGAGTTTTCGATCAAATGGATTGCGAGCCGGATGAGAAATTTGACTATGCAGTGTCTTTATTACAAGGTCTAGCTTACCAGTAGTGGAAGACTGTTCCAGGCAGTATCACTAGGCCTTGCAACCTGAAGTGGGAAGGCTTCCTAAGGGTCTTCAAGGAGAACTAAATGCCCAAGATCTACTTGGACAGGAAGATGAAAGAGTTTCTAGATTTAAAGTAGGGTAGGATGTTAGTGGCAGAATATGAGATCCGGTTCAATGAGTTAATGGGATATGCTACTGCTTTGATTCCTACCAAAGAAGATAAGTGTAGGAGATTCGAAGATGGGCTGACCATGAAGATTATAACAAGATTAGTGATCTCCAACTTGAGTAGTTTCACTAAGTTGAGAGCTGCTTTGATTAGAATTGAGCAACTACTAAGAGAAGGACAAGTAGAGTCCGGGCAAGGGTCCAGATTGAAGAGGTCTAGTGAGATTTAGAGTGGTTCTAGTAGAAGATTCAGTAAGCTCCAGAACTAAACTTTTAGACCACCGGTTGGATTAAGATAGTTAGGATTAAGACAGAGGGGTGGAAGAGGTATAGTGCAAAGTTAGTTACCTCCATATGAGCATGGTGATGAGTGTTGGAGATTGTCTGGAGCTTACCTTAGATGCGGCTCCTTTGATAATTAGATTAGAGATTGTCCTACTACTATAGGAACTCAATCTGGTATGAGAGTGGGATCAGTAAGTGAAGCTACCGTCTAATAGAGCCGAGGTAGTGGGTCTGGACAGAGAAGCCGTGGCAGAGGCAGAGCAAGCTCTGGGAGTCCTTCTGTCAGGACTGAGGTGTGAAGCAGCTGACCCCAGTCCCAAACCTGAGTTTATTCCCTTACCAAACAGGAGTCTCAGGACTCTCTTGATATCATTGCAGGTGCACTACTTATTTATGATCATAAAGCATTTCTACGCATTCCTTTTTCGCACCGCATATGGCATCTAGGTTGCATTGTGATAGAGACCTATTATAGCATAGATTAGAGGTGAGTACACCGATCGGTAGTACTACAGTTATAGGAGAAATCTGCAGGAAATGTTTGATTCGGATTAATTAAGCAAAATTGGCAGTAGACTTGATTATACTACTGTTGAGAGAGATAGATATTATCATAGGCATGGATTGGCTCAACTGCTTATAAGGCTATCATGAACTACTATACTAAGGAGGTGGTATTAGATGTCCTAATCAGACGAGAGTAGTTTTCAGAGGAATTAGTTAAGCAGTGCCAGCTAGGTTGATATCATTTATGAGTGCATCGAGGATGATGCAAGGTGGATGTGAGCCTTATCTGGCCCACTTTATTAATACTCGAGTTGAGCAGAATGTGCAAGACATTCCTGTGGTTAGGGAATTCCTCGATGTATTTCCTGCTGAACTATCTGGTTTACCTCCAGATCGGGAAAAGAAGTTTACGATTGACTTAGTGTCGGGTGCTGCTCCTATGTCCATTCCTCTATATAGGATGGCACCTAAAGAACTAAAGGAGTTGAAGGCTTAGTTATAGGAGTTGCTAGAAAAGGGTTTCATTAGACCCAGTGTTTCGTCTTGGGGAGCTCCAGTTTTATTTGTAAAAAAGAAAGATGAGACTTTGAGATTATGCATCGATTATAGGAAACTGAATCAGGTGACAGTGAAAAACAAGTACCCGTTGCCTAGAATTGATGATCTTCTTGATTAGTTGCAGGAAGCTCAGTTATTCAGTAAGCTGGATTAGAGATCAGGGTACTATCAATTGAAGATACAGAGACTGATGTACCTAAAAGTACATTCAAGAGAAGGTATGGGCATTTCAACTTTTTAGTAATGTTGTTTGGGTTAATCCTAGCAGCATTTATGACCTTGATGAATAAGGTGTTTCAGCCCTACCTGGACCACTTTGCGATAATGTTTATCGATGATATTTTGGTGTATTCAAAGAATAGAGAAGAGCATGCCAGACATTTGAGAGTAATACTGCAGATTATGAGGGAGAAACAGTTGTATGAAAAATTTAGTAAGTGTGAATTTTGGCTAGATCAAGTAGTGTTTCTAGGACATATAATGACTGGACAAGACATACAGATAGATCCAAAGAAGATAGAGGCAGTGATGAATTGGAAGCTCTAAGAAATGTATCAAAATTTTGAAGATTCCTAGGATTAGTTGGATATTACTGAAGGTTTGTCGAGGGGTTTTCTTTGATCTCAGCCCCTCTGACAAAACTTCTAAGGAAAAATGTAGCATTCAGATGGAATGAGGAATGTTAGAAGAGCTTTGAGGAGCTGAAACATCGGTTGACTACTGTACCATGTTCATTATTCCATCGGGGACCAGAGGATATATGGTATATAGTGATGCTTCACATCAAGGATTAGGATATGTATTGATGCAATATGGCAAGGTGATAGCCTATGCGTCGAGACAACTAAGGTCTCACGAGATTAACTATCTGGTATATGATTTAGAGCTTGCTACAGTTGTCTTTGCTTTAAAGATACGGAGACACTATTTATATAGAGAGACATTCCAGATTTACATTGATCATAAGAGCTTGAAGTATCTGTTAAGTCAGAAGGAGTTGAATATGAGACAAAGAAGATGGATTGAGTTATTAAAGGATTATGATTGCACGATTGAGTATCATCCGAGGAAAGATAATGTGGTGGCTAATGCTTTGAGTAGAAAGACAAATACCAGTATAGCTCAAATTTAGTTATTGAGGTTACCAAACCTGATTCATTTGCGATCTTTGAATGTGAAGTTGAATCTAGAGCATAATGAAGCATTGATAGCCACATTAAAGTTAAGACCGATGCTGCATGATAGAATCAGAAAAGTCAAGAGGAAAGATCCTAATATGGTGAAGCTTATAGAGAAAATTAAGATGAATCCAAATTCTGAGTTTGAGTTGAGGGATGAGATATTGTGGTTAAAGTAGAGGCTGTGTGTTCCCAATGTGGAGGATCTGATAAAGGAAATTCTAGAGGAAGCTCATATGGCTACCTATGCTATGCATCTTGGTATTACCAAGATGTATAACACATTGAAGCAACAGTTCTGGTGGCCCAGAATAAAGAAGCAAGTGGCAGAGTATATTTCTATGTGTATGACATACCAGTAGGTTAAGGCTGAGCATCAGGCTCCAGTAGGCAAGCTACATTTGTTGCCTATTCTGGAGTGAAATTGAGAACGAATTACCATGATTTTATTATGGAGTTGCCTAAAACTCCGAGGCAGAATGATGCTATATGGGTTATAGTGGACCGATTGACTAAGTCTGCCCATTTCTTACGAGTGAGAGATAATAATTCACTAGATCAGTTGGCCCATGTGAATAAGGTGGTTAGATTACATGGGGTTCCAGTGTCCATTGTATCGGACAGGGATCCCAGATTCACTTCGAGATAATGGAAGAGTTTGCAGTCGGCTATGGGCATAAAGTTGATCTTCAGTATGGCATTTCATCCTCAAAAAGATGGACAAAGTGAGAGGACAATCAAGACTGTTGAGGATATGCTTAGAGCTTGTGTATTGGAGTTTCAAGGAGCTTGGGATCAGTATATAGCACTGATAGAATTTGCTTACAATAACCACTATCACAGTAGTATCAGAATGGCACCGTACGAGGCATTGTATGGAAGAAAGTGTCAATCACCTCTGTATTGGGATAAAGAGGGCTTAAAAATGGTTGAAGGCCCGAAATTGATTCAAGATATCGTGGATAAGGTGAAATTAATCCAAAGCTGAAATTAAAGCGGCTCAAGATAGATAAAAGAGTTATGTTGATCAACATCGACGGGACATGGAATACAGTGTAGGAGACAAAGTGTTCCTGAGAGTGTCATTATGGAGAGGAGTATTGAGATTCTGTAAAAAGGGCAAGTTGAGCCCTAAGTACATTGGTCCTTATGAGAACATTGAGAGCATAGGACCTTTGGTATATAAGTTATTTTTATCGAATGAAATGTATTAATTATATAATGTGTTTTATGTTAGTATGCTCAGAAGATACTGATCAGATCTGACACATGTGATATTGGCCTAAGAGATTGAGGTCGCTAGTAACCTAAGTTATGTTGATTAGTCGATCATGATAGTGGGATCTCAGATCAAGTAGTTGAGGAATCGAGTAATTCCACTTGTGAAAGTCCTTTGGAGGAATCACTCGATAGAGGAAGCCACTTGGGAAATGGAGGAGTATATGAGGAGACAATATTCCCACCTGTTCGAACAATCAAGTAAGAATTTTGAGGACGAAATTTCTTTCAAGTAGGGGACAGTTGTAACATCCCGTTACCCATGTTAAGACTAGAATAGTAAATATGAGAGATTATTGAGAGATTAGAAAATGTATTTCATGTTCATGTATAATATGACATACACATATACGTGAATATCGATATTTTTGCTCTTGAAAATGATTGTACATGCATCCATTGACATTCTAGGTATAATTGATTTATATATGTGGAATGTGATTTTATTGAGAATTGTGGTTTATTTGTATTGAAAATTGATTTGGAGAGTGTATTTGTTGATTTAGAATTTTTGGGAAATTTTAGGAAAAATTTCTGAAATTATTGGATATTATTGAATTAGGAAAAAATGCCACTTGGCAAGTAAATTGATGAATGGAAATAGAAATGAGTTAAATGATATTAAAGAATTTTATAAGTGACTTTAGAATTTGTGAGAAGATGTTATTGAAAATTTTAAAAATAATTGGAATAAAAAGATGGGAGTTATGGGACAAGTTCAATAAGAACTAGTTAGTTGGGAAACTAGCTAAGGTTTTATAAATTAGAAAAGTGTCCAAGTCTAAAGTCACGTTTTTCTTAACTTTGAAAGACCAAGTTACAGTATTGGTTTTTGACTTATCCTTAGTTTTCAAGCTTCTTCTTCTTCGGATCTTAACTCACTGAACCTTCACCAAAGAAAAACCTTGTTTTCATCTATCCTTTTTGCTACTCCCAACTTTGTTATCCATTTCTTTTGTCTCAAGAAAAACCTAACCCAAACCACCTTCAGGATGATGTACGTGGGTGCATGAGAGTTAGGGCTTCCTAGAGTTTTTGAAGATTTTGGAGTTTTATCAAGTATCTTGTTAATCCTTTAGAGTTGGATTATGAAACAAAAATGGTGAGTTGTTAATATTTCATAATCATAAGAAAAATAGACTTTTTTATGTTCGTCGTGAATATAGTATGAAAATGTTGATTTGTTGATTTCTTGGTTTTAATGATCAATATGTTATAAGGTAGTGTGGAAATGATTTTTAGAGTTGAAAGATCAATGAAAATGTGTATGAAATTGATGCAGAAATTTTTTGAAGAAAATAGAAGTTAATGCTCTGTTTCTCTATATGTAAATGGTTTTGAGTGTTTTTAGAATTGATTAACAAAATGAATTTAGAGTTAAGAGATAGGTGTATGGTGATGTTTGGAGATCCGAAAGATTGATTAAAAGGAAAGTTTGAGGAAGAAATGAAGAGAATGCAGAAATTAAATATGCAGAAAAATGAAAGTAAAATAGTACAGTAAAATGGTGATATTCGTGAATGGATTTTTTTTCTGCTTTTAGTGTTTGAGTTTTAATCTGGGATTTTTGACTTGTTTGTGAAGGATTTGAATTTAATGGAAGTCAAAAATGTGGTAGATAAATTAGAAATGTTAGATAGAGAAAAAGAAAAGAAGAAGATGAACAAAATGCAGAAAAATATAAAGGAAAGTGCAGGAAATGAAGAGATGCGTGAAAGATTTTCTAGTTTTTGATATTTGGTGATAATTTTTGGTTTTGATCTATTTATGAATGTTTTGAGTTAAATGAGAGTCAAAAATGAAGAGAAAATGGGAGTAGAATCAAGTTAGAGAAGTTGGTTTAAAAGAAAAGAAAGAAGAAGAAAAATTGCAAAGATTCGGAAGAAGAAGAAGAAGCACGATCGTGCTCCTTCACATTTATGACTTCTATGGCTGGAGATAGTTCGAACATCCTTTGATCTTTTGGCCATATCTTCTTCTCCCGACCTCTAAAGGACATGGTATTTGAACTAACATATTGAAAACACGTTGTTCTACATCTCCACCAAAAATTATAACCATTTGAAATCAATAGGGAGAGATTGAGTGGAAAATTTGGGATGAAAATGATGAACAGTTCTAGAAAATTGTTGAATAGAGTATTTTCATTAATCAAGCTTCGGTATTTTGATAATATATTGTTCTGTAGTTATCCTAATGGAATTATTTGTTATTTGGAGTAAATTAAAGACGTAAGGATACAAATGTTCTGAAGAAATCGAGTTTTAATTCAGTCTTTAAGAATTTTCGTTTCTGGATGGAAGTTGAGTATATGGAACTGTTTTAGTATAAGAGCAGTGCAAAAATATTTGGAGTATAACTGTCAGAGTACTGAACTAAACTGAATTATATTGATGTCATTAGAAACTTAAGAGATAGGAAAACAAATTTCCAAAGGAAAGTATGGCCAAATTACTTCATTTTCATTGTCATATTGATCATGTGTAGTAAACCCCAAGGTATGCTTTAGGAAAAATCTGAATTTTACCAAATGAGTTATGAATTATTTTTCTAATAGTTTTATTGACGTATAAACCTTAAGTATAAATGATACTTATGTGAGTTGGAAATATGAATGTTTGTAAACAAGAATAATAGAGTGATACCCTGGATTTTCATGAACATGCATTGTGCATATTTCATATACATAATGTGCATCAATGAATATTTATGAAATTGTGCAAAATTGTGATATATATATTTATTGCATATTATAGAGGAGAAACTAGAACATCAACATCCAGACGTTGTTGGAACTTGCAGGCATTAGCTTCGGGAATAACTCGTGAGTAACCTGGACGGTTTCGCGCAATGAATTGTTTGTTTTAAAATATGTTTTGAATGATGGTATGAATGTGATTTGATTATGTTGATGCCGGACCATGAAGGTCCAAGACTTAATGCATGAATGTGATATTTAAATGCTACTCATATTTGAATGTGACGAAATAAGTGCTTCTTGACATGATTGTTTGAATATGAGAGATGCATTCCATACATGAATGCATGATTAGAAAATGAGAGTTGTGACCTGAGTAGCCACCGAAAATGAGCTTAAAGCTCCAAATGTGATTAAGAGCCAAAGGCTCAGTATGTAAAATGAGTCCTGTATCCCCAATGGATAAGGGACAGTACAAAATGAGTGGTATTCACAATAGATACGGGACAGTTTAAGTACTCGATCATAACAACATAATAATTGGAAAATTGTCACATGAGCATTTCATATACATTGTTATACGTATGTTGAAAGATTGAAATGTATGTTGTCTTACCTTTAAATGAGAAGGTGATATGTGATAATCTATGCAAAAATGCAAAGATGTGAAATATATGTTACATGTGTGATATGTTGCAAGAATTAAGTGAACCATCGATGATGGTTACCTTATCGAGTTCGCAAAACTCACCAAAATTGCAACATTGATTTTTCAGGACCGAGAGAGAGGACTTTTGCTATTGAGAGACTCTACAAGAAGTATAGTCTTGTACTTTTGGGAAGAAGAAGAAATGGCTCAAAGGTCGGTCAACTGGGATTGGAAAGATTAGATAGACTTTTGTGTACTTTCCTCTTTTATGTAGCATATTTTGTATTAGGATTTGATGATGTACATGTATGGGTGTTTAAAAGCTACAATGTAAATCCATTTGGATTTATGAAATGAAATGGGGAAATTTTGGTTTTAAAATACTGTGACTTTCTTTATGATTTCTTATAAGAGAATAAAGAATGATGTTATGATGTTAAGTAATTGTAGTGACTACTCTAGCTTGCCATTATCATAGGTTAAGTACTGGATTGTCCTCCGGGTGTTCCGGTATATACCTACGATATTGGGGTGCTACATAAAGTTATTGCCTATACTTCTAGGCAATTAAAACCCTATGAGATGAATTATCCCACACATGACTTGGAGCTGGCTTCCATAATTTTTGCATTGAAAATATGGAGACATTACTTATATGGAGTCACCACCAAGGTATATACAGACCACAAGGGTCTTAAATATTTGAGAAGCCAAAAAGAGTTAAATCTGAGGTAAAGAAGGTGGTTTGAACTACTGAAGGATTATGACTTGATGATACTAACACCCAAGGAAAGCTAATGTAGTAGAAAATGCACTGAGTAGAAAGTCTATTATGGCATATGTGGAGATAGTATACCT
>JANQBM010000221.1:25234476-25248767 GCA_025594535.1 Erythroxylum domingense
ATGAATTGTTGAAATTCGGATGTATTATGAAGCTTTAGTTGGTTTGTTGTGTGAAATTGCTCATAGTAAAGGTTTTGTGAAGATTTTGTTCTGAGTCCAATTCTTGATTTCTAAGGTCCGAATTGGAGTAAGTGTCCTTAATTAAAGTTGTAGAGGAATGTCATAGCTTTAAAATGATGTATCATATTCTATTTTTGGAGGTAGGACTTGAAAGATATGAAATTTTGAAGTTTGGGTATGGTTTAAGTGTTAATGAAACAGGGCAGAAACTTGGATTGAGTTTTTGACCTAGTTAGAGGTAAAATTTGCTTTTGAGTGCTCATGAGAAATGTAGAGCTTGTTCTGATCTTTCCATTGCTATAAAGAATGGAATTTTTTAGTAACATAATAGGAAGTTATAAGGTCTGAACGTTGTGTTATTGTTTTGATATGAGATTGATGGGACAGACCTATGTGAAATGCTTTTTGACCCCTTTAAAGGTGTAATTTGTTTGTAATTCCTTCATAAAAATTGTAGGACTTTCTGTTATCTTTCCATTGATACCAAATTTATGAATTTTGAAGGTCTGTGTAAAAAGTTATGTGATTTAGAAGAATATAGGTTCGGATGAGTAGGCAGGTTGCGATCGTTCCACGGAACGATCGCAACAAATGAACAAAACGATCGCGACGGCAACGCAGTGATCGCGCTTCTTGCGATCGCGAGGCTGCCGCGAGGTCAGTGGCAATTTGGTAATTTTCGGACATTTCGACCCCTCTCCACTCTTTTAGTTATAACTTGGTCATCCGACCTCCGATTGACCTGATTCTCGAAGCGTCGGATTCCTAAGTCCTTTATCTACTTCTCCGTGGGACTTAGTGAATTATTGTGATTAATTTGGAAATTTGGGGGTGAGTTAAAGTGAGTGGTATTTTTTGACATTTAATTGTTCATAACTTTTGCATCCGACCTCTAATTGACCCCGTTTTCAAAGCGTTGGACTTCTAAAACAGTCCTCTACCTCTCTATACCAATTTGTGATTTTTTTGAGAGTTTTTGGAAAAATTGGGTTAAATCCTAAGTGAGTGACCATTTAATGAAATATTTTCGGATAAGATTTTTGATTGAAACTGGGATTGTCATGAACATGCATCGTACATATTTTGCATCAATAAATGCTTATAATTGTGCAAATTATTAATTTGTGTGCAACGGATTGCACAAATGGCTTGTGCAGGTTAAAAGTTCGCAGTCAAGCGGCAGTCGGGCGTTTCAGAAAAATTAAGCGAATGCTAATCTGGAGCGTACTGTGAGTAGATCTAGATGGTCTCATTCATTGTTTGTTTATTTGGAATTTTTAAATAAAGCTAGATGATGCCTTATGAGTCTATAGGATAGCTTTCAAAACACCTATCGAAATAACTCCTTATAGGCTCGTGTACAAGAAAGCTTGTCATTTGTCGATTGAATTAGAACATCGAGCATACTGGGTGATTAAAGCACTGAATTTTGATAGGAAACAAGCAGGAAAAAAGAGACTTCTATAACTAGACAAAATTGAAGAGTTTCGTTATAATGCATACTAAAATGCCAAACTTTACAAGGAAAAGGTAAAGAAATGGCACGATGCTTGTCTTAAACAAAAGGAATTTAAAGTAGGAGATGCAGTTCTACTATATAATTCAAGGTTGAGGCTATTTTTAGGATTAGATGGAGTGGACCATTTACGATCATTCAAGTTTTCGATCATGGAGCTCTCAAATTGGGAAACACTAACAAGGAGACTTTTAAGGTTAATGGGCATCATTGCAAGCTATATCTTAAAGGAGTGATTACAAAGGACAAAGAAGTGATTTCCCTCTCTTCGAATAATTAACATGCTTCCACGGATGCAAGGTCAAGATAAGGACTATAAATTAGCATGTTTAGTAGTTTGATTAAAATTGTTAGGTTTAGTTAGAGTTGTTTTGAGCTTTCAATAAAAATTTAGTAATTTGTGTTGAGATGGGATAACTAATTCCCTCACTCTGTCGACTGCCACCTCTAACACCATCCCTGCCTTCATCACCATAAGACTTTATTCTAACCTCCTTTCTTTTTACATATAGTCTTCATTTTTTTTCTTTTGTTTTACTTTAATTTATGTTTCTTCTTTCCTTATTTGTTTTTTTGTTCCCTTCTCACATTGAGGACAATGTGTTATTCAAGTCTGGGAGGATTAAGTGGTTTGCTTTGAATGTGATCTTGCATATTGTATGATAGTTGTTAGGTTGCATTTTATGAATTATGTGGATTCTAATTAATTTAATTTTGAACATAGTCTATTAGATTGTGAAGAATCATTAGCTCACAAAATTAATGAATTGAGGTCTCTGACTAAATATGTAGTTTAATTATGATTTAGTGTGAGTTTGTCACCCTTTAAATTGTCACATTCATTCATAAATTGAGGCCTTTTGACTTAAGTAGCTTTACTAGTATTTTTCATGAAAAGGAGAGCTAAAGCAACAAGGTAGGAAATAATTAAAAAAATCATGTTTGCTAAATAAATAACTATTTCACTGGCCTTCGGGTTATGAATAGAGCTAGTAGCTAGTTGAGAACGAGATATAGCTGAGTAATTAGATTGACATGCATCACAAATGTGTGCCTTCGAGTAAAAAGGCTATAATGACATTCTAACTAAGCAGCTTAATATTAAAACATGACTTAGTAGAGTGACCGGATCGACATTCATTACCAATGTTTGCCTTTACGTAAAAAGACTAAATCTATGTTCACAAAAAGTAAATAAAAAAGTTTTCAAATAAAAACCTACCGAACTTGTAATAGCTAGCTTTTCATGAAAATGTACTTAGGAGTAGTTATAGAGTTTGAATGACCAAAGAATTATTAATGTATGTGTGCAAATGAAAAGGGTAAACAATTTAACACTTGAGTTTGGATTAATATGTATATGTGGTTCAAATCCCCAAGACACGAATTTTATATGTTAATAATTTGAAATGACTCAAATGATTGTGTTTAAAATTAAATTTATTTCATAAAGTTGAAGCCATTGTCTCATTATTACATTGTGTGTTATGTGTTTGTTGTTTTGTTTACTAAGAACAAGCAAACGTTTAAGTATGGGGATGTTGATAAGTGTGAATTGCATCATGTTTTAGGACTTAGTTTGATATGTATTTAAGTATTAAATTAATTGTTTAATATGTGTTTAGGTTAGAATTGTGTTAGTCTGTTAATTAATTATGTTTAAGTGTTTTTATGGGTTAATAAAGTCTTTGAGCTTAATTATTATGTCATTAAGGTACCTTGATGTGTTTGTTAGTATTTTAGGGTCAACATCGAAGAATGGAGAAGTTTCGGAGACACTTGGGTTGAAACAACGGCCTTCAATAGTGGCACAATAGGCTACAATCATGATAGAAGCACCAGAGTCAGCCCACGATCATGGACCATATGGGGCAGATGTGCAAACAAGTAAAAACATCAAGTTTTGAGTGATTTTCGGACCTTTTCGTCCTCAAAAAAACCCTAAGACTGCTTAGAACACAAAAGGTATTTAAAGAATAAGACAAAGGAGCGGGGGAGCTTTCCCATCAGCCACCATTGAGAAACCCTAGAGAGAGTTCTTTGAGAGATTGAGAAAGACTAAAAGGAAGAGAGACATGGAGAAGAAGCCTACGTGAAGTACTTCCCAGAACAGGAGATTTGTCGCTGTTACTGCCTCTGTCATCCATTCAGATCTTGTTTCCTGTGTATTTTCAATTTCATTAATGTATAGAATTGGAATAATCATTGATGATAGGATTTTATAAATGTTGAGGATGTCTAAAATAACCTTTAGGTTATTTTTTATCTTTGATTTAAGAAAATTTTGATTGTTTTATGTTAGTTGGTTTCATTGTGATTGATTTCTCAGATTGCAAAATTCGATAATAGACTGAGGGGGTGAATTGAATGAAAAATAATTAAATTGGGCTAACAAGAGTTAGGTGATTTAATAAGAATGAGAAATTAATCACATTGGTAATTGTATGAAAAGTGATCTCACATAGGTTCCCAATAGTCCATTGGAAAAATTCAGTTCTAATTAGGGTTTGGATAGAATGTTAATTAAGAGATTGCAATTTTCCATAATCTACTTTGGGTTTATAATTTAAGATTAATGGTTATAACTTGAGAGATAGTAATCAACCCTAGGATCGTCTAGGACCAATGATTCAATAATCCATAATCGATTAGGTTAGTGTTAAAGATAGGTAAAAATTCCCCTTTCTCTCAATTAGTAGTTCTTTAGGTCGATTCTTGAATGTGTGCTTTGCAATTAATAATTTGTAAATATTTCGTTATTAATTCTTGAATTGAATTACTTGATTGAATTGCATTCTTGTTTTAGTTTTTTACATTTTAAATATTACGCATTGTTTTGGTCTTAGATTTTAGGATTAGATTAACCCTTATCGTAGGATCGACACCTTAGGTACTATGTGAATAACTAGTGCAGAATATCAAGGTTAACTATTAAAACTTACACATATCAGAAAACTGCGATCAGCAAGCCCTGTCATACACGTCTATATGGAGTAGTACCTATGGGTATCTTGAAGGCTATCCTATATGCCCAAAGTGTATCGTCTAACTTCAAAGCCCAACCTTTCGTTGAAGTGCTCACTACCTTCTCCAAAATCTTCTTCAATTCTCTATTCATCACTTCCATTTGGCCACTCGTTTGTGGATGGTATAGAGTCGCCATTTGATGATGCACATTATATCTTTTCAATAGAGCTTCAAAGTGCTGCAAAAATGACTCCCTCCATCACTGATAATCACTGTAAGAACTCCAAATCTAGTGAAAATCTTCTTGATAAATCTTTGCACCACCTTACCATCATTGGTTGGATTAGTTACAATTTCAACCCACTTCAAAATATAATCAACTCCAACCAATATGTAAGTGCTACCTAAGGAGAACGGGAATAGACGACCTATAAAGTCCAAGCCCTATACATCAAATATTTCCATTTCCATGGTGCTAGAAAGTGACATCTCATCCCGCTTTGATATGTTGTCCATTCTCTGGAATCCATCACATTGTAGCACAAAGTTTTAGGCATCTTTGATCAAATTTGGCTAATAGAACCCACATTCTAAGATACAAGCCGTCGTCTTGTTCACTCCATAGTGTCCTGCATACACTGAACTATGACATTGAGTCAAAACATCAGGCTTTTCATCTTCAGGGCCACACTTGTGAATCACATTGTCAACACAAATTTTATATAACACAGGTTCATCCAAAATATAGTGAGAACACTGGAATAAGAAATGCTTCCTTTGTTGATATGAGAGATTAAAAGGAAGAATACCACTTGAGAGGTAATTTGCAATATCTACAAACCAAATGAAAAGAATTTTCTACCATCATTAAAGCCTCATTAGGAAAGCTTTCCTCAATTTCCTCTTCTTCTTCATGGTGCCCCCTTTAAGTAGTGATAGGTGGTCTGCTACAACATTTTTTGCTCCCTTCTTATCTTTAATCTCAATGCTGAATTCTTAGAGTAGAAGCACCCACCAGATGAGCCTAACCTTGGCATCCTTTTTGGCAAAGAGATAATGTAACGTCGCATGGTCTATAAAAACAATAACTTACGAGCCTAAAAGATAAGAACAAAATTTCTCACATGCAAATACCACTGCAAGCAATTCCTTCTCAGTAATGGTGTAATTCAGTTGTGCTCTGGTCAAAGTATTGCTTGCGTAGTAGATGACATGCAGCCTTTTCTTTTTCTGCTAGGCAAGTACACAACTAATAGCATGGTCACTTGCATCACACATAATCTCAAAGGGAGAGACCAATGTGGCGACGCTAGAATGGGTATTGTTATAAGTGCCTTCTTTAACCTGTTAAAAGCTTCCCAACAAGCATCATCAAACACAAAAGGCACATCTTTAACTAATAAATATGTCAAGGGTCTAACGATAAGACAGAAATCTTTAATGAACCGTCTGTAGAACCTTGCATGACTAAGAAAAGATCATATGTCCTTGATGTTGGTGGGAGGTGGTAGTTTTCTAATCACTTCATTCTTAACTCGATCCACTTTAATTCCCTTGCATGAGATCTTATAGCCCAATACAATTCCATCTTGGACCATGAAATGACACTTCTCCCAATTCAAGACTAGATGAGAATCCTCACATCTTTGAAGCACTATGTCTAAATTAAACAAGTAATGATCAAAAGAATCTCCAAAGATAGAGAATCTTTTCACCTTTTTCATTCTCCATCATTGTCATGCCTCCCTTCTTAGACACACACTGTACCAGACTCACCCACTCACTATTTGAAATGGGGTAAGTGATCCCCGTATCCAAAAAGCTTCACTACATCCTTCTTCACAACCTCTTGCATGTTTGGATTTAACCTTCTCTGTTGCTCCTTCACAGTTTTACATCCTTCTTCTAGGTTAATCATATGCATCACCCTATTGGAGCTAATCCCCCTAATATCAAAAATTTGCCACCCCATGGCTCTCATCCTCTTCTTAATGGTCTCCACCACTTTTTCTTCTTGCTCACAATCCATTTAGTTGGAGTTAATGATGGGTAAGGTATAGTTCTTACCTAAAAAGGTATATCTTAAGTGGGAAGGTATATATTTGGTATTGAACTAAAAAAAATGTTATGTAATGTATATGTGGATTTTGAATTGTAATGACACATGTGACTTTTATGTTTGTGAATGAAATGGGAAGAAATGAACATTTATAATGCTTATGATATGTTTGATGCCTTTAATGAGTTAGTTTGATTGTCCTAATGTATCATTTTCATAAAGTATATTCTCGAATATCCTCTGGTGTGTTCGGGGTTATGCTTTATAGGAGTGGTATGTTATAGGTATCTAATGTTTTGTATCTAGTTGGTTAGATGTTTCGTAAAAGGAGATAGGATTATCTGGTCTGAAAAGGAGGGGGGAAGCATGTCAAAAAAGGAAGGGCACTGAGTGCAACAAAAAAATTAAAATTCTTAAACTTATATCTAATTAAATAGACCTAATATTTTTTAGAAGATATAAAAAATTACCTAAATAATTTTATACTTTATATTCTCCTTCCTAATAATTATGTGAATGGAATTTATTATATAAAAATTATAAATTAAGTTAAATTTAGGATATTTATAATATAGGATTGAAATGAATTTTTCTTAAAAATTTTATAATTAAACCTCGACATATAAATTTTTTGGGACTTAGTTTTTAAATTCAAAGTCTATTCATATGTTGATTAAGTCTATTCATATTTTTGGGTTTAATCCATTGAATCAGGTCTAAATATGACTACGTCTAAGTGGAAATAGTTATTTTTTTGAAAATTAAATAATATTACATTAGTAATAGAAAAGTGACAAAAACCATATTACAATGATACGCTTAATATGTCCACAAATTAGCAAAAATAATATATAACACTAATTTACAATAGGCACAAGTAATTATAACATCCAGGTGACTTTCATGTTATGAGTAACTGCATCTTGCTTAGAGTTTACGATAAGACAGCTCGAACCCAGTTAATAATCATATCTGCTATCTGATATTTTTCGGTTTCAAGTCCTTTGTACAATCTCATGTTTCTTTCCCTCCATATTAAGTGGATGGTAGAGGTAAAGTCTGATTTAATGAGCAACCTATTTGGCTTATCCTGCTTGGTGCAATCCATGATCATATGCAAAGTTTCTCCCCACTTAAAAGTATAACGAGGGACTAGTAAAATATGCATCATTCTGCTCCAAATTGCTTTAGTAAAACTATATCAAAAATATAAGTAATACTATAGCATTAGTAGCAATTCTATTCCTGTGTTAGGTCTACTTATCAAACTAAAAACAAATGTTAGTGCCATCTCCCAACTATTACTTAATGTGAGGATACACTAAGTTCCTTAAGCAGAGTAAATAATTGAAATTTCATGAAAATGTACATAAAGTACCATTCTGCCGAAAGTTCTGCTTAGTAAGATTATATACATTCACTCATTTGACCTATAATGCGTTCTTATTAGTAAACAATCTCTATATCCTCTTACATAAGAGGACTTTTTACATTTGTGAAATAGGAATAATGCCGCTTTTTTGACCTTGTGATATCACTCCATTTTACCTTAGCCTTTTGCAATCATCAACTTTCCCAAACCATAGAAAAGCTTGCAAAATCCTATCAACTTCATTAGTGACTCTCTTAGGCAGAGCATATGCAACCCAGTGAATATGCATATTATTTAAGACCGAAATAATAAGTGTGTTAATCTAGCCGCAATAGACAAGAATCTATTTTGCCATGCATAAATCCTGCTTTTGATCTTCTCAATTAGAGGAACAAAGTTTGAAAACTTGAGTTTGAAGGTTGTTATTAGAACTCACAAATATTTGAATAAAGGGTAATGCATTGGGAAGCCAATATCATTAAGAATTTCCTCTTGGTTTCTAACATCCAATGATATATACAAGCTGGTTTTTTTCCATATTCACCATAAGCCTAGACCAACCTGCAAATATGTGTAATATATGTAACAATATGCCTATAGAATGATTATCTGTACTACTGAACATCTTGAGGTTGTCAATATAGATCAAGTGAGATAATATCTTGACATTTGTAGTGATTTCTTCCATTGCACTCAATAAGTTTGGAGATCATTTTGGAAAGTCCTTCTATAGCCAAAAGTGAGAAGGTGAAAGGAGAGTAAATCCCCTTGCCTTATCACCCTAGTACTAGGAATTTCAATGAGCCGGGCCAGGTCGGACTAGGGTTTGACCATGAGGAGCCCGACTCATGGTGGCCCGTGGCTCACGAGGCCGGGAAACCCAGTCTACCATTTATTTTTTTAAGCACAAAACTTCCAAAACGATATCGTTTTAGACAAAACGACGTCGTTTTGGAAATAACAGGCGAGTCACGAGCCCTAATGAGCCAGCCCGTGGCCCGCCTAAGATAACCATGGTCAGCTCGTAACTCACCTGTGGCCCAATCAATTAGGGTCAAAAACAGGTCAAGTCGGACTGATTTTGCCATCCCTATCTAACACTTCTGAAAGTGGGAGTGGTTATTATCCTTAACGTCCTTTTTTCTGATATAAAAATGACCTAAATCAATTCCCTTGATAAAGTTTGGTTCCCCTGCTCAAATCAAGTGTCACTTGAAATTGTAACTTTTATAATTTCTCCACAGAATATCCTCATTAGTAGAGCATAACTTGTAATCTTGGCTTTCATATGTATGGATTATCTTGAAAACCGTGCTTCTAATTTTAGAAATATATTCTTTCTTTAATTTCCAAAATAAAATAACTTTGATCATGTGCAGCGCCTTAATATTTTACAGAAAATTGGAAGTTGAGAAATTCGCCATAAAGCTTTTTTAACATGCACCATAAAGTAAATCATCAAATAGGCACGTAAACATAAATCAATCATCAGGATGAAAAATAAAATCCATCGGTAAATTTCAATCTACAAAATTACCAATTACAATAATCTGACCAAAAAGAGGTTTGTAGGGACTAAAAGAAGTAACCCCTCCAAAATCGGCTTGCTCGAGTCTACAAATATGACGACACAATCAATAGAAGAATGAATTTCCGTTTTAGTATTGGACCGGCCAAATCCACGTTGGGGGAACAATCATTAGATTACTCTCTCCTCACTAACCTTCCTCTCCAGCATTTGATTTTCATCTGATATCCGCATACAATTACTGAATTCAGTTGCACCATAATCTTTTAATCAGAACCTCTTCCCTTAGCTAACAATCATGTCATTTTAAGGCCATGGCTAGTTCCTCGTCTGCAGCAGCAGTAGCAGAGAGATTATTTCCCACACCAGACTTAACAACTAAGACATCACTCTCTTTGGACTACATGGTCCATTAAATTGTATAGCAGTCACATTAATTGTTTGAGAGAGAAGGAAAATTTTATTGAATAAAGAAATTCAAGTGACATATTTTGAAAGAATGATAAAATTAATCACATGTTCCTAGGACCAATTAGTTGATGAAATTTCTAATGTTGTAGCAGAAGATTAAAAATAACGGGGAATTTTAGACCACCTTTTAGTGAGTCATGTGAGCTGTAATTGTTTCTGGTCAATCTTCATGTTCGTCTTCACCTTCAGAATCTGCAGGTTGGCATAGGCAGAAAGATGTCAAAGATTCACGTATAAACAAGGAGATCTATAAGTAAGGAGACCAAGTGGTACATAACATGGTTCTATCTACAAAATTAATCACCATAGCATACATCATGACCTTAACAATCTGAATGGACCGTAGTGCAAGATGTAGTTAAATGTCATGCTTGACATTCGGTTTCCACACAAGAATTTGGATACATTACAAAACCAAATAATGATAATCTTTTTGACATGCCTGATCGAACATCATGACTAAGCTGTCCTCTTGCTTGGATTTGCTTGATGAGCATTCGATAAATAAGGACCCACCAATAAATATGAAGAACAAGCAAACAATATAGAAGAGTATTAAATGTGTAATAACAGATTGGACCATCAACTGGGTGTTTCTCCTTGTCCAATGTCAGGATAACTTCATAGCTGCCACCAAAGGTAAGGACAAAGTCAAGAGAATTGTATGAAATATGAGACAAATGTTAAAAGAAGAAAACAAACAAATGTCCAACGAAATTTGGGGGAAAAAAAGAAATCCTGAAAGTATAAATGATTCAGACAACCCCCTGCACAAACAACCAACGGGATAACTTCTGGAGAACTGCATTTACAGATAGTACCACCATTCTAAAAGTAACCGTCAAGATACTCAAAATTAATGAAAATAGTTTAACATCAAGATCCCAGTAATATGTTTCTAAGAAGATATAAGAAGTGAATGACTAGTACGCATTAAATTATATGAACCTTGTACTCCAAAGAACCCAGAATGGATAGTAGAAGAGGCGTAACAAGATCCAAGACAAGACGAAAAGAATAAATGCAAAGCTCGCAAGTCCTTCAGCACCACTGTACTTGGACATCTTTCCGACCTCCAAAAATATATCACTCGCATCATGAAGAGCCAAAACAACTGAACCGATTCGACCAAACCTGCAGGAAATAGACAAAATCTGAAGAAAGCAGAAATGATGTATACAAACTCTATGATATAGACTTCCAATTACTGCGACAGTGATCTGTATGATTCAGATTTCCCATTATTATGCACTCATTTCCCCACATATCAAGATTACCCTTTATGTTTATAATCTCAATAATCACAGCCACCCTCTTTGTTAGCCACAGGAAAACCAACAGACCATCCTAGGACGGTTGCATTAACTGAAAATAATAGTGTAATTATAATATATCCATAGATTTATAAAAATAATGCAATAAAATATCATAAAAAGAGCCTATTTGACTAATTATCAAGCAAAAGGGATCTCTTTGATTAAATTTAAACAAAACCCAGAATCAACAGAATCACACTATCACAGGGAGTTCAGTTTAATTAAACAATAGTTTAGTTTAATTAAACAATTGAATATAACCTGGAACAAAGATAATCCAACCACAATACCTTAATATGTAGGACAAGATAATAAGTATGACAGTTGCAACATGATGACCCATTGATACCCCAAAGTCAGAACGTCTCGTTTCCCAGAAAATAAGGGCAAAGATGGAGTATGTATAGAATCCTGCAGCATACATGTATAATCCTTTCAATTTCAACCTGCAATTAATCATATAACTAATTTATCAACTCGACGAAAATAAAATTTAGAGAAGAAACAATTGAGACAAATAGTTTACAAGATCAAACAATCATCAATAATTTAAAAAATTTTTTGAAAATGTTACTTCATCTTTTGATCTGGCCAGACTTGATTTCCAGGCCCCACCCAAAATTTTTTTGTGTTTGCAAACCAAGGCTCATGATAGGTAACACAAAGAGCCAAAACTTCAGCAGAAAGAAAATAGATGCATTTCCAAGCTGATTCCTTGAATTTTCTAATCTTTTTCATTCTCTCTTCTGTCTGAAAATCCAATGCCTGATGCTCCTTTCCAAAAATCAGTCGTCTTGCCACTTTCTGCAACATGCATATTCAGCTCAGAATGAACAGATATAAGATTCACGTGAATCCAAGCAAAAGAATAATTAGAAGGAAAAATATCCAGCAAGAAGAAGTAGATTAATTTCCTTACATAGAAAAGAACATGAAAAGGAGCTACTATATTCACTTTAAGCAATCACAAAATACAGGATATGAACCCAGAAAGTCAGAAGAATCGAAAAGAGGTTCTTAACATCAAAGCAACTGAGCTGGTATTGATGAAAACTAAATGTACAATGATACAAGGTAATGTCATTTTTCTTTCATCCATTTATTCTATGGTTCGCATACAGAGAGACATAAAACTCTGCAACTTGTGTTCAGCTGTAGAAAAAACTACGCGGATATAAGCTAAAATTCCAGATACGGGCCATAATGTTTGTTTTCTATGTAGGTTCTGACGTTCACATAACTGAAGCAAATGTTTCAGATTATCCGAGTTTCACAAGGTGGAGATAGCGTATGATCAGAAGGTTAGTGAATCTCTAAGTATAATTCTACGCATTGTAATTGTTACCAGGGTGTAATGCAATCAATTGACGCATATCAAAGAGAAGCTCCAACTCTTTATGCATATTTAAGCAAACTTCACATCATAGCCTTTATCGTGATCTCAACCAATGCAACAGTGACTCTACCTGAATTCCAGTTTGAACAATTAGAAATGGAACAAGAGAAACAAACTAAAATTTAACTCCAAAGCTTTGCAGATAAACAAACAAAACTAGAATACGTAAGTTTCTCTTCGCAAAAGCCAAAGAAGCAATTACAGCCAATGCCAGGGGAATTTAAAATGAAACACATCAATTTAAAGCTCAAATCTCATCCAAGCGAATTCACCAAAGAAAAAGAAAATAGAGCAATAACCAACACACTAAATCTTATCCAAGTAAATTCACGAACGCAAAAAAGAGCCAGCTTGTCAATGATCCACAAGTTATTCAGATGGAAAAAAGCTATAACGATAAGGAAATAAACGATAGGAAATAATATCAAACATAGATAACCAGAACTCGGGAACAAAAACAGCACCTCGAATACGAATCTGTCGAGAAAGAAACGAACAGAGGGAAAGAAGAGCGCGAAAAAAGGAAGAACAAAGTAGTCGCCATAAGTAGGGTAGGATTCATATTCCCACTGGAGTGATTGGAAGAAATCGAGTAAGCCCATCAGGGAATGAATTAGAGATTATTGAATTGATCCAAAAGAAACAAGAATTCGGGAGAAACAAACAAGGAAATAAAAGAAGCTGCTCGGACGAGTTTCTTTAAGATTTAACAATCGGAGAGCAAAATGACCCCCATAATTTCCACATATTTTCAAAATTGACCTTTTTGCCAACATGTCACGGCTTAGTCAAAACGGCAGCTGCGACAGGATCATTCAATATGACAGTATGAACACGATAGTAAGGCAAACTCATGAACATACTCCTTTATCAATAAAAAATAGACACAATATAATTTTATTGTACTGAAAAAGCTCTATTATGGATCTCACACTTTCATCAGATTCTCTCGGAGACACTACCTTTGCCTTTGCACTTTCTTTTCACTCTGTTGAATTCCGTAATGAAACAGTAAAATTAAACCTTGAGAATGAATTATATTGGAATTTGATTTTGTTTTATTCTTCTTGGCATTTGAAGTAGGAATATCGCCCTCTGCCATTTATTAGGTAGCATCCAGAAAGATGCCAGACACAGAGAATACTGATGCCCCTAAGAACTACCGAGAGGGAGGGTGTATGAAATATTTTTTGTTTGAAAAATTAAATTGAATTTAATAAGAAAGAAGTTTAGTACAGTCATTACCCTACTAAAAGGATATCATAACATAGACAAAACGACATCTTAGACTAAAGACACGTCATCGTGAGCAAAACCATTTCAAAGCACTGTTATGGATACCGTTCCGTACCGGCCGGTACCGGCCGGACGGTACCGTACCGGTCGGAAAACGGAACAGTACCGATCCTTTGGGTACCGGGTGTAAATACCGGTCGGTACCGGCCAATACCGGTCGGTACCGGCCGATACCGGTAATACCGGCCAATATCGGCCGGTACCGAAAATTTTTAAAAGTTTAGGGACTTTTTTGCAAAATTTTCAAATTTTTTTAAAAAATCTCCCTCCTCTCTCACCTTCTCTTCCCCCTCTTTTTTTCAAAGTTTTT
>JANQBM010000221.1:25257042-25290421 GCA_025594535.1 Erythroxylum domingense
CAATAGTTCCGTCGCTAAATTTATCCAAATCACCGACGGAATTATTTCTCTTCCGTCGGTAAAGGTAAGTTCTATAGCGACGGAAAAGAGCATCCGTCGGCACATTTGCTGACTGTACGATGCCAAATTTACAGATGACTATACTGTACCTGTCGGTAAATCTAGCGACGGAACAACTTGGACGTTCGGCAACGTTTCCGTTGATTTTCCCAACGGACATGCTATTCGGTCGGTAAGTTTACCAACGGTAATGACTAGTCCGTCGGTGAGTTTAGCTACGGCCGAATCACCGACGCTTTATTCCGTCGGTTTATTCCGTCGGTAAATATATTTACCGACGGAATATTGTCTGTTTTCGTCGGTAATTGCCGTATGTAATTCACTATTTTCTTGTAGTGTATAGGAATTTGTAGTTTAGCTTTATCTTCTGGCCTTGAACGAGAAACAGATAATTGTTATTATGTTCCAGTTATTATTAGAAACATTATTTCCATTTCTTGTTTAGATTTTAATGGATTTTTCTCCATCATTAACAATATCAATTGTTCTATTAACAAAGATAAGTTTTACTATAGATCTAGATACTTTATAAATGATTTTTATTAATTAAATCTTGAAAGGCCAATATTTAACGTAAATAAAGAAAAGAAAGTTAAGTAACCAAAATCTATCTTATTTATGGCATTGCAGGTTAGGTCATATAAAGAAAACTAGAATCATAAAGTTACATAAAGAAGGATATTTAAATCTTTTTAATTATGGATTATATGAAACTTATGAATCTTGTTTATTAGAAAAGGTGAACAAACTACCCTTTAATGGAAAGAGAGACTATGTCAATGAGTTACTAGAACTTGTACATTCAAATTTTTGTGGCCCTATGTCTTTTTACATAAAAGTTGAATACTTATATCTCATTATGTTCATAGATGATCATTCCAAATATGATTATGTACATAATGAAACAAAATTTCTAAATCATTTGAAAGATTTAAAGAATTTAGATTTAAGGTTGAGAAACAAAATGGTTACAATATTAAGACATTTTGATCTGATTGAGATGATGAGTACTTATATTATGAGTTTCTTAGTTACTTAAAAGAGAATGGGATTCTCTTATAATATACTTATCTTGTTAACTTCATAATATAATAGAGTATCTAAAAGAAGAAATCATACCTTACTAGATATGGTACATTCCATAATGACTCTTGTAGTCCTTCCTATCTGCTTTTAGTGATATGCCCTTAAAGCTACTACTTACCATCTAAATAGAAATCCATCTAAGTTAGTAGATAAGACTTCATGGGATATATGGACTGGTAGTAAATTAAACTTCTCATACCTGAAGATTTGGGCAAGTGATGCTTATATAAAACATATAAATTTTGATAAGTTTCAAGCTAAGTCAAATAAATGCAAATTTGTGGGGTATTTGGAAGAAAGTATTAAATATCTATTTTATCCTCCTTTTAAGTAAAAGTTGTTTATCTTAAGACATGCTATATTCCTAAAAATAGAATATATTTTCAAGGAATGTCAGATATCAATTTTATCGTCCTCTTAAGTAAAAGGTTTTTATTCAAGGTATTGTATACTCCTAAAAGTAGAATTTATTCTTAAGGAAATTAGTGTGACTAAGGTAGAAATTAAAGAAGTTCAAGAACTACAAATTTAGATCTAGATGGAGCAGGAACCTCAAGTTGATACATAAGATGTACTACTAAAGAGATATATAGTCCACAATGCACTAATAATGTTTGTCATCCTCCCATTAGATTACATCTATATTGAGAAAAGGAAAGAAAATGTATCACTTATATGATTAGGCTACTACATGTTAAGGAAGCAATGTTAGGCATTGATTATTTAAAATGACATGAATCCATAATATGAAATAGAATCGACATATACTGACATTGATTATTTAAAATGACATGAATCCATAATATGAAATAGAATCGACATATACTGACCAAGTATAGACTTTGGTGGATGATCTTCACAGTAATGTACATATTGGATACAAGTCGGTTTTTAAGAGAAAACTAGCATAGATGGTAATGTATATACATATAAAGCAAGCTAGTGGCTAAAAGTTCCAAATAAAAACAAGGGGTTAACTTTGACGAACCTTTTCACCAATAACTATGTTTATGTCCATTAGGATCTTACTATATCATGATTATTAAATTTAGTGGATGGATTTCTAAACATTCCTCAATGGGAATTTTCTAAAGGATGTGTATATGACATAACCTAAAGGTTTTTTATCCAAAAGATTTCCTAATCAAGTATGCAATTTGAAAAAGTCTATTTATAGACATAAATAAGTGTCATAAAGTTGGAACATTTGTTTTGATAAGACAATCAAAGAGTTTGATTTTATAAAAAATGTGGAAATTATGTTTATAAGAATATTAGTCAGAATGTAATCTTTTTCCTAGTGTTTTATATGGATGACATTTTGTTAATTAGAAACAACATACGAATGCTCCAATATGTAAAGATTTGGTTATCCAACAACTTCTCCCTAAAGGATATAGAAGAAGCATCCTATACTATGAGAATAAAGATCTACAGGGGTAATTCAAAGAGTATGCTTGGCTTGTCCTAATCTACATACATAGACAAAGTGTTAAATAGGTTTATTATGGAGAATTCTAAAAGAGTATTCTTACCTATATTGCATAGGATTTCTCTCTCACAGAGTATGTTTCCTAAGATAGAAGAAGAGAGAGATAAAATAAATTATGTTATATATGCTTCAACAATTGGATTAATCATGTATTCATTGTTATATATTAAACTAGATGTCACTTATGTTTTGAGCATAATAATTAGGATTTAAACCATTCCTTGTGATGGTCACTAAGGAAGAATATATTTTAATGTTAGAGGTAACAACTAAAGTAGTTTGAATTAATAAGTTCATCACTAAACTTGGATTAGTTCCCAGCATTATTGAGCCAATAGTATTATACCATGACAACTTCAGCACCATCGTATATGAAAAGGAACCAAGGTCTCATAAAAGATCTAAATATATACTCAGGACGTTTCAAAAAGACATAACATTGGAGAGAGTTATTACTGAAGAGAATCTTGTAGATCATCTCACTAAGCCATTATCTCAAAAGAGATATGATTGAAAAATGGATGGATACGATATTAGATATATAGACAATTGATTTTAGGATAAGTGGGAGATTGTTAGTTTATGGCCTTATGACCAATCAATTGGTTGAAATTTTATATATGACATCATTAACTTAATTAGTAAAGGCTTTGTTTATCTTTATGTATTTTTTAAATTACATTTCATGTTTTGATACTAAAGGTAAAATCTTTAAGATAATCACTGTGCATTTGAAATTATAATGAGGTTGTAATTATAAGATTCAATTTGCATTTATGTCTTATTCCTAAATTGTTCCTCATTTTAGTTTCATTAAGACGAGATACTAATGAAATGATAAAACTAGCACATGTTATGTTTCTTTCTTATGAAGAAAGAAATTGATCTCATAAATTAATGTACATAAATACTTAAACAAATGTATAGGCACTTATTAGAGAATAAGCTATCTAAATTGACTAAATTATGAGGATCCTAAATAGAATATTACTTTTGTGTATATGGATTTCCTTAATATGATGGTCGTATAATTAATCTTTAGACTTGATGTTACCAAAGGATGTTATATGGGAATTACTATACTTTGATGTTACTAATGATCTATTCTATTTATGGTAGCTTAGTCAGTAGTACATAGATATAGTATGAATGATATAGAGATAGTTGACTAAGTTAATAAGGACTTATCACTCTAAAATAATTAGAGAGAGTATTCCACTGTTCTTGATTAGTAGTGATTTAAGGAATTCTCTGGCTAGAGTGATTTGAGATTTGAAAATATATTTTCAAATATCAATTATAAATCAATTACTAATTAGTAAGCAAAAACTTGATTTGATTTGAAAAGAGTACACACTTAATCTATACTTTATGTCTGATTGGAACACTAGATGATAAAATGATTAAATTATATATCATAATTGTGCTAGTCAAATTGAGTTAAACCATTTTGACATTCCTAAAATTTGAGTGGTCATGACATGTTGCTAAAGGTCAATCTTGATCTGTGATTATAAATTATTTAATTAAAGAATTCAAGATAAATTAAAAGGGGTTTTGATTTATCTAATTCTAATTATGAATTAGAATTATAATTTATAACCATTACCAACATGTTAAGAACCTAATGGGTCATACATTAAAATGCAATTAAAAAGATAAATATCAATTTGAATTAAATTGGACTTAATTGTGTAGTTTGAGAAATTTTATCAATCAAATATAGGAATTTTATTTTATTATAATTCAATTGTAATTACAATAAGCGTTTCACTTTAATTATAATTAAACATCTTAATTTTAATAAGAAAGAAACATTAGTGTTTTTTATAAATAGGAAATAGGCATAAGGGCACTAGTAATCCTTCTCCTCTCAAAATATTGGTTTTTTCTCTATTATTTGGATACCTTTGGAGGCCACTTAGATAACTCAAGGTTGCCACATTATAAAAATGTTTTTACGGGAATCTAAATTAGGAAAAACTCAATTACCTTTTATGATTTATTATTTTTCAAGTTATTCAATTATTTTTATCCAACTAGGAAACCATAAAATTTTATTTTTCTTTGCACTTGTAATTAGATCACGATTAGTTTCCTAACAGTAGTTGCAGTAGCAAGTTTTTAGATTTTTTTAGAGTAATTTTGTTGTAGTCCTTTTCTTTTCTTTTGAAACCAATCAAAATGTTGACTAATTTTGTAAATAAGTTATTACATAAATATGCACTCCAACATTAATTATTAATTTGTGAACACCTAGTTCATATTGATATTTTTAAAAGATTAAATAATATATTAAATTTTTAAAAGGAAAATAATTAAAACCTTATTGATGCCTCTAGTTAAGGAACTTAAATGAATGCCTAGGTCTTCTATCTAATGATCTCATAACTTAAGGAACAAGAGAATTAGTTTCTAATATTACACTTATAACTCCTAACTAGGAAACTAAAAAAAACCATAAATAAGGAAACAATTTAGGATTCTCAAGGAACAGGCTCCCTATGCTTTAGATATTCTATCTATGAAATATTTGTGGGAATATTTAATTCATGGTATCTAAACATAACTAGTTTTCTTATCGAAACTAAGCTCCTTTTAATGGTAACATGAGTTACTTGTTATTGGTTTTCAAAAATACATTCGTTTCCCTCTATATTAAGTAAATGGTACAACCAAAAGCAATCTTGAAAAAGGAATGAACTATAGAGAGTTTTTAGTGGCAAATTGCCTATTGAATGATCCTTTTGTGCATTTTGTTTCCTAATTGTTTCCTAACTATAGTTATTATAAGCATGTTAAATGCTCATCTCAATGGAACTAGTATAAAAACACTTGAATAGGGGATATATGATAGATTTAGGTTCCAAGTTATAGAATCTGTAGGTAGGATTAGAGATAAATGAGCCTATGATGCTATCCATACTGTTGATCTTAATACATTAGTAGCCAAATAATAAATGAGAATTTGTATGAATTTGCTTAAATAGGATAGTTTGAATCCATTTAACTTTAACAAAAAGAACTCTAAGAAGATCTTTACAAGAATAATTAGTAATTATTTATAAGGAATGTCCTTTTAAAAGACTTTGTTAGTTTTTTTTTTCAAATTTAGGATTGTAAAAAGAATATGATAAGTTTTTGAATGAATAGTTATTTATTACCTAATTCTTAGGGATTAATGTTCATATTTTAGTTTAGGTACAAAAGGGAAAGCCTTGGAGTAATTAGTAAAAATTGCTCCTTTATGATCAAAAGGTCACAAGTTCAAATCATAAAAACAACCTCTTTGTAAAAATACAAGGGTAAGGCTACGTACATCGATGATTCTCCCCAAAATCCTACAAAGTACGGAGCCTTGTGCTATGGGTACGTTGACTGTTTTAGTTTAGGTTGTACAAAAAAGGAACCAAATGAGTCAAATTTACATCCTTAGTGTAGTTTTACTAATAAGAGATCTTATTTGCCTTCATAGAGCAAAAGGAGATAAGTTAGCCTGAAAATGGATAAGAAATGGAAGAATTTGAGTCATTGTGACTTACATGCTCGTGTAGAAATGTGCACATCTTTGTATTTGCCTTATATAGACATATATGGGCCATGTAAGTCATTAAAAATGTGTATGAACTTGAAGACATTGTTTCAACCATATATATAACCTACACACTCTTATTGAATAACTCCTTATTCGATGTTTCTATGAAGGATTATTGCCTATTTTTGAGTTTAGTTAATGTAGTGACGTAGTGCATCGTAACACAACTAAAAATAACTAGATGTACAACTATAGCAATTGTGAGTCTAGATCGATCCCTTAAAGAGTTTTCGATTAGCTTTTATTATGAAAATAATTAGTGCTTAGGATATGGGGTTTTGGATTCGTCCAAATAAGAAAATAAAATGAAACTAAACTATCAAAAGAAAATTAAAGAAGGTGATGAATTTATTAAGGAACCAGTCATTAGTTCAATCTCGGCCTACACACAATCAAACATACTTTATTGAATTGTTGTTCTCATACTTCTCCTAGCAATTATTAATTGTAGGTTAATAACCTTTGTCAATCCCAATTTTCCCTTAGGTTTTGTTTAATTAAGAGACACTCATTAATTAAACCTAGCTATCGAACAACCTAGGATACAATCTTTAGATTTAATTGAACAATCATATTACAAATTTGGAAAACAGATTAATCAAGGCAACAACCATATATGCTTGGGTTATTTAACCTATATTATGTTATCCCTAATGGTTACAAACTATTAGTTGCCACAAATGAATCTCAACATAACAATTATGAATTATATTGAAATTATAGCAATGGGTTCATATAAAAACAATCTAATAATAATAAGAATAAATATCATTCATACATGAAAACCCAAATCCATAAGCATAAGATAACATAATCAACCCTAAATAGAGAAAGAACAACAAAAACAATGAGAGGTATGCTTAATCGGGTTCTTCGGCATCGATATCACCTCTGAACCAGTGTCGAGAAACTAGCCCACTATTGGTCTCCAAAGAAATGGAGCTTTGCCCCTTCTCTTCTTCAAAATTGAATGAAACATAACATTTATATCGTCATATGTCTATTTATATTAAAAACTAGGGTTTCGAGCAGCATATGTGTGAAAGTCACGGCCATGACATATTGAGTCATGGCTGTGATTATGCCCATGCAAGGTGAGTCATGGTCGTGACATGTTGTGTCAAGGTTTTGCATCAATACTGTGACTTGCATTCTTATGACTTCATTTGATTTTCTGTGATGTATACTTTTCATCTTCATGCATTTTCTTGTTGTCCTTTACTCTAATCCTTCTTCTTCTTGTTCCATAGAGACAAGTGAGTGTGAATCTTAAAAAAATGACTCAAATATTGTGCTTTCAACTCACTTTAGCTCTTTCACTTCTAAATTACACCTAAAACTAAATATGAACTAAAGTGAATGTCTTTAGCATTTCATATCATTAATCACTAAATGTTATAGAATAAATGTACAATCAATTAAGCACATATCAATTTTCCCCATACTTATCTTTTGACCATCCTTGAACAAAACATCAAAATTAAAGTCACAAACCCAAACATTTACTCATTTCCCATATTTCCCAAGAATATATAATCATAAGCAAAGATGAATAACTTTAAAAAATCATGTCAAGAAATTAACATTTAATACTTCTATTCATGATCAGTAAACATTCATTATGTTTAGTAACTGAGCGATCTAGAGATAAACTTGGAAAAATGTGTTTAAATAAGATAAATTAATGAATATACTCAAATACCATTCATAATCATGACATTCCACAACTTTGTAAATCATTTCATTTCTCCACCACTAAGGTTCACATGCATTATCATGAATCGAAGGATTTTTTAGGGTTGCAGTGTGGACAAGCATAAGGTGAGATGTATTTGGGTAAAGTAGCATAAAATCCATCAAAGCTAGTGAAATAAGAAAAACACTCGATATACCATCAAGTACAAAATCCAACGTTCGCTCACAATTGTGTATATCAACTATAATGAATGCAAAATCTATGTTTCATAGCTCAACTTCAAACTCTCACACCATAAACCATATGAAACATAATCAACTAAAAGTAATCATTCATACAATTGATGACCATAAATTGAAACTATAAGGAATGATCCTTCAAAACCTTATCTACCTTATATACATTGTAAGCAAACCACTCATTCAATACAACTTTAGGAGGAGAAATAATCATGAATGACTTTTCAAAATAATTGCATTTCCTCCTAGATACTTTTATTTAAACATATTTTTTCTTTTCTTTTCTTTTTCTTTTTCCTTTCCTTTTCCTTTTTCATTTCTTTTTCTTTTATTTTTTTCATTCATTCTTTTTCTTTTCATTTAAAAATTGATAGAATCTACATCAATATGGGAATTTCATTGATTAGACATAAAATAGCGTACCAACAATTATAAGCATCCCACATATAAGCATACCCCCACACTTATACTTTTGTACATCCACAATCATCAACAATCAACAAATGCTCTACTAGCTTTATGGTTTAGGTAGGACATTTAGTTAAGTTTAAAAGCATGTAATGTGGTTAGTACACAAAGAAAGGCTAATAAAGCTCAAGGGGGCTTATCGAAAGGAAATCATATAAATAGGTAAGCTATTTGGTTAATGTAGCTTATGAACAAAGAATGCCTATATCATTTCCATGTTAATGCATGTGACAAGAATGTAATCTTAAATAGAAATTCAAGACAAATTTAGGATTTACATGTCATGAAGATCATACATAAATAAAGACAATGAGATTAATCACCATATAAAGTAAAACGGGAGATCTAGAAGGAAAAATCAATATAAGGGCAAAATAATAATTTTACCTTTTTTTGTGCGGATGGCTATAATAAGGTTCATAATAGGGTTTGCAATTGGCCATCTTTGAAATATGTGTTCTCATAATATTTAGTAATTCAAAATTTCAACTAATTGTCTTTAGTGGAATGACATTTAGTTAATAAGCTAGAATTAATTCTAATGAATTATCTAAGTACGATAAGATTCCCCACTTGGCTTCAAGGAAGGTTATCAAGCAAAGTAAGAAATATAAATGGAGGTTTTAAAGCCCATGATTGAATGTTGGGCTTGCACTAATTAATAGTTAATTAGAAGCCCAAATGAACATTTAGAAATGGGCTAGACTTTGGTGTAATTTGATTAATTGGATTAACTAAATTAAAACAAAATTCTTAAAGAAATGGAAGGCGTAATTTCGGTTTTATTAGGGCTGAATGTGCATCTCCATATTTAGCATTTAATTGCTAAATAAAGATGGTATTTATCATGCTTTATCATCATTAAATGGACTAATGATCTTACCATTAAATGGTTTAATGGTTGTCTTTTAATGATCGCATGTAATGTAACCTTTTAGCATTCATTTGATTAAAGATGAAAGATGTGCATTTGATGGATCAACTTCCTTATTTCATCGCTAAAACTGAAATTGACATGTCATATTAGGTTATTGGTCTTTTCATATAGCCATCTTAAAACAAATGAGAAGAGTCTCTTTTAATGGCTTCTTTATGTTTTGATTAAAGAATGAAGTGATACATTGGATGCTTTCCACTTTTTCTTTTCTTTTCATCCATAACTGAAATTGACAAGGTATTAAAGAGGTGTTCTTGCATTTTTTGGACTCTCTCTCCTTTCTTGCTGGTGTTGGCTGAAATTTGCATGGGAGGTGTCTTATCTTTGGCTTCTTCCTTCTAAGAAAAATCTCCTCCAAATATTTTTTCTTCTTTCCCACCAAAGGACCTTGTTAAATAAGTTGTCCAAAAAGAACAAGTGGTAGATCGAATTGGTTGAGGATACAACAACAGGGAGAGGATATATTGACAAAAGAAAGGATTCAAAAGCAAGGCTAAAGCTAGGAGAGGAAATAAAAAGAAGGAGAGGATAGCACAGTGAGGCGTTAAAGCTGTAGCAAAGGAGTCAATAATATAATCTCCATCTTATTCTTATGATAATTATTTTCCATATTCCGTATCATACATGGCTTGGCATGATGATTTGGTTATCTTGTTTCCACTGTGTTTTGATTTCTAAAAAAGTTTTGAAATCTACCGTTTTTGTCTAATCATGCATGTTTTATTTTTTGATTCAACATTTTGTTGAAAACTTAAAAATAAGTAAAAACAAACAAACTTAAAAAACACATGCATATAAGAAAGAAATTAACTTCCCTTAGGTTGACTCCTATTGAGTGTAATTTATGCAACACAATCTACTCATTTTATGTTCAAAAATCGCAAGTGTATAGGTCTTGTCTTGTAGTTAGAAAACAAATATCGATCCCATAGGGATTGATGCCTAGACACCACTTAATTTAGATCAAGCTTTGTTTAAGAAATGAAATTGTTTAATGGAAATAATTTGGAAAATTAAATTAAAATTGAAAGACTAATAATAAACAATTAACAATACCAAAATGCAGAAAATTGGAATTCAAGAATCTAACGGCTAGAGATCACTTTCTCCCTATTTTGTCTCCCTCCTATTTTATTAATCAAATTATGTCTCACCTAAAATTTTTGAATGTATTAGCTACCCTCTCTTAAGGTGTAATTAATTGTCCCTAATCAAATTAAATGAAGTCAATTGATTGATCTCTCAACTTACCCAATCACTTAACCAATTTAACTAGTCACTAAACTATCCTATATGTGATCAATTGAATTAGCCGAGATCTCTCTTCTAACTAATCAATTAACGTGATAATTGTAAGTCTATAGGTTTCCAACTCTCGTTGTACAATTCTACACAAATAATCTTACTCACTCTATCGATTTATTGCAAGATAGAAATAAAATCAACAATCATCAAAGACAACTTTCATTCAGTCCAATAAAATAGAAGTTTAACAAAAATAGTTCAAAAGCAATCCCTAAAAACCCCAATCATGGTCTCCATAACATCATCAACAATCAAATATTCCATTCTACAAAGATTAGAAGATATAAAATTGACAGAAAGTTGAATAAGTAAACTCCTTCTCTTCTTCGCCAAAATCTGGAAATTTTGATGTTGATGTGATATTTTCCCAATCTTAATGTTAATCTTAAATCTTCACCTTTGTCAAGGCTTAAAACTTTTATTCTTCACTTAAAAAGGCTCTTTTCTACAGAGGGTTTGATCTCTTGTTCTCCATGGAGGCTTAATTACGTTATAGTCTAGAAACCTTAAGTTTAATTGAGTCATGCATAATGTCTCGGATTATAGTTCCCACGATTGTGGGAATTGGCATGATTCCCACAATCGTGGGTTTTTGCCACAGAAAGTTCCCTCTTCTCTTCTCCTCTTTAATCTCAAGCTCAATCTCCAAGTTGCTCAATCTTCCTTCCTACATAAAATAATCAATTCTTACCCTAAATTAACATCAAACATAAAAGAACAACAATGAAAATCAAACTAAACGAAAACATACAAATTGATTCATAAACTACAACAATAATCAACTATTATGCAAGAAACACATTCCAATTACTTAGAAAAACATAGACTAATGCACAACTATCAACTAATAGTAACTTTGTTTATTGTCGCTGGCTAGACTCCTTTTTCTCCCCACTTGATAAAATTATAATCCTTGGGTGTCACAGTTTAAGCTTTCTCCATATGAGGATGTTCAGGATAGGGTCTAGGTTGATGATCATTCACCTCCAGCATCTTCCCTATCTTCAAACTTCCAATCTTTACTGAGTTCATGCACTCTTGAAATATTTCAGATGTCTTTTTACCTTTTTCTTCCTTGTTTAATTTCTCCAACCTGCTAGGTAAAGGTAAAGAGTTAATCTCAATAATAATTATAGACTCAGTACTCACCTTTGAGTTTAATAATGTATCCTTTTTTCTTTAATCTCCTCCTCCACTTCTTTGACACAAGCAATTCCTTGAGTAGTTCTCTCAAGATTCTCAAGCTCCTCTTTACTCTGTAAGGTCTCTACACTAACGTTTTTTGCGTACACCTCAGGTTGATATGGATGCTCCTCTTTGCTTTATGATGTTATGTAGTACCCCCCTCCTATAAGGCATATTCCTGAAAACGCTGACGGTATTCGAGAACTTACTCTATAAAGGTGGCATGCTAGAAAAATCAAACAATCGTACTCATTGCAAAAAAAAATTTCTAACATCACACGTTATTTTAGAAAAACAATGAACATTTTTTGGCTTATTTTATTCGAAAACACTCTTAGTCACAAGTGTTACAAATAATTAATACATCATCATATATATTACAGTAATTATTTGGGCCCAACACAAAACATTCCAGTCATACAGTAGTTACATTTTTTAATTCGCATAAATGTTGTATAATATTTGCATAATACAATTTCTAAATACAAATGAAAGACTGTGGACATATGCAGGTACAATTGATCCTGACCTCTAACTCTTATCTTAATGCAGTGGTTAAAATCTAATTGGTCTAACTGGGTATCTCCTCTAAGCCTGAAAAAATTATATTGCAAAATTTGGGGTGAGTTTTGCTAACTCAGTGAGTGGACCATCCTCGATGGCTCACTCAATTCACATAACACATCAATTCATGTAATCATGTAATTCACATCATTTCAATAATCAACATGTTGAATCACATACACTTCATATTCACTTAATTCATACTTCACATTCAGAAATCATTCAAACTATTTATTTCAATTATTTAAATCATACATATCAATTATATATGCAATGCTCGTGAGACTCACTTTCAATTGTTATTATTATGACTGAGTGCTTGTAACTATCCCGTATCTATTGTGTATACTGGGCTCATTAATAACTGTCCCTTATTTGTTGGGGATACAGGGCTCATTATACATAGTGAGCTATAGGCTCTTACCATATTCTGAGCTTTAAGCTCTTTTTTTCACTTTTTGATCTTTAAGCACTTTTTCAGTGGCTACTTCGGTCACAACTACCTTTATGTTATCATACACTTATGTAATAGAATTCATAACATATATTCAATCAATCCATTTTCTTACACATTCATATTCACGTTCACATTCTCATTCTCATTCGCATTTATCATTGGACCTTGGTCGGGCATTCAACATTTAAGTTGAAAATCACTTACTCAGTTAAGTTCACATACAATGAGCACTTCCAATGATTTTCATGCATCAAATGCCTCAATGTCCGGAATCAACACATTCACATCACACAAACAATTAATTAAGAGGAGACCATCCAGGTTGACTCACAGTATGCTCCAGATAAGCATTAGCTTCCATGATCCAAAAATGTTTGGATATGACTTTCAACCCTATGTATTAACATCATGCAATGCAAACATTGCATACACATTACTAATTGCACAATCATATAAACTTTCAATTGTACACATATGTATATGTGTAATGTATAATGCATACTCAATTTGTCTACTCCTGGTATTTATCCTTAATCACATCATTTGTGTATGTTAAGCTTACATGTAGGTTTATAGAACAGAGAATTTGATTAATCTAATATCAACAATCATATGTCTATCACAAACATACTTTCCAATTCTTTTTCTAGCATTATAAGATCATAAAGTATGCTTATCATTTACCTTTACTTGGTACTCATCATTCATATTAATTGAATCACTTTAACCATCATAGGTTCACTTTCATTCTCATGACATCTCAAAATTTCATTCTTAAGTTCTATCCTCTATCATCACCCTAAACATAACACTTATTTAATCTCTTATTTCCTCATCAAACTAAGTACATTTCAAGCTCCATTCAACACTAAATGCATCATAGGAAGAAATTGATAAGTTAATAATTTATATATATGATTTTGGGACAAGGGGCATAACTTTTGCTATGGACGTCAGATTAAAGTCATTCAAGTATTCTTTCAAAGAGGACTTCGAGTTCTACAAATTTCATACAGACTTTGAAGAGAGATTATGCCATCTAAGTTGCACATTTATGTAGGTGTCTAGAGAATATCTACCTAGCGGACATGTGTCCCTCCAAATGGACATGAACAAGGCTAGAATGCTAGAATTCTAGAGAATGTCTGCCTAGCAGACCCCGAATTCTTCCTAATGGACATATAAGAATCATATCCCACTTAACAACCATTCCCACGATTTCCATATATATACTAACGTCATTTTACACCAAATTCTCTAGTATTCATATTCATTTATGCAACTTCGTTATAAACTAATTCAACTACCATATTATATGCATTAAAATCCATAAAACTCTACTCATTTGATTCATTAATCACATATATAACAAGACATATCACCGTTATTTTCTGGTTTACTAAATCCTTACTCCTTCCCCTTCTAAGAGTATTATTAAACACATCTCTTAAACTTAATTTTTTCCTCTTCGTTTTCTCTTCATTCTTACCTCCATTTCAACTCAATATCAATCATAAACAAATCATACTCTATGATTAATTATAGACACCAAAATAGAACATTTATACATATACTTTCATCATCAGTTTTCTGTATGTTTTACTCCATTATCACCTTCATTCCATTTCTAAACTATCACCTTAATTTATCTCATTTCAAGACACCATAATATTCTTTTTCATTAGCTTCAAACTCATTTTAACTCATCTCTATAACACTCAAAGAGATACACGTTATTATACATAGAAAACAAGATATAAAACATCCATTTATCTATTAAAATTTTTTGCATTTTTTCTTACACCATTTTAATGATATTTCTATTTCAAACTCAATTCTACAACATCTTATGAAATATTGATCATCATATATATTAAAGGCAAGAAATGAATGTGTTTATTTCATCAACCACGTTCCAACATATATAAAACACCATTTTATGATCATATACCCTCTAACTATCATCATACATGCTTCATTCAACAAATCAAGAAGAGTAATGCTTTATACTTACTTGTTTAGCTTCAAAGTCTTCAAATCACTCTTAACCCTAGGTTCCTAAATTTATATGATCATCACCATTTATGAAGGAGAGATTAGGTTTTTAATGATAAATGAGGAAGATTATATGTTCCTGAAGAAATAAGTGAGGAGTTTGGCAAAATCAAAGATCATGAGGGTGTAAGAAGAGAGTGTCATGAAAAGGAGAGAAAGATGAAGAAAATGAGAGTGTTTGTGAAATAAATTAAAAGAAAACAAAGATGTCTTTCAAATAGGCATAAAATCGCGGATGCGTATGTGACATGGCAAGTGTTATGGTCCCCAATTTGTCCTTTTATTAACTAGTCCATTTGGCCTCCAATTTCTAATCCAATTGTCTCCCAATTTTCTATAACACTTGTCATTAAATCTTAATGTCTCTTATCAATAATTTCTATTGCCAATTGTCACTTAATTCTACTATAATTTATCAATTGTCCTACGACTTGGCATTTTTCCTGATCTAAAATATCCAGAAATTCAAAATTTCCTAAATTTTCACCGAAAATTCTAATTCAATACTTATACTCACCAAATCAATTTTAAGGCAATATAGGTACTATTCATATCATAATGACATTTATAAATCAATTATACCTAAAAAAATGTCAAATGAGTGTATGGATAACCATTATAATGTGCGCAAAAATTCAAATTCACGTGCATGTATGCTATAATATGCATGAGCAAGAAATGCACTTCCTAATCTCTCATTGCTTTTTCTTATTTACAAAAGTCTAGGGTTTTAAGAGCTTCCATCATCTAACCCATCTGTCCTGCCACGTTCTAGAGTCTAGACATTTTATCTTGGTGGAATTGCATCAAATTTTGTTAAAGTTACATCATATCCTCCTGGAACTATTGTACACTCTATTAAATACTCTGCTAAAGTTGAAAATTACTAGCATTCATAATATTAAGCAAGTATTCTAGAGATGTACCTGAGTTGTGATAAGAAGCTTCTGGTCTATATGGGAATCATTGTGTTTCTTGCATACTATCAATGAAGTAATTCTGTTAATTATCCCATCTATGACTAATGTTTTTTTTTGATCACTCCAAACATGGTTATAAGATTGAGAATAGAATTATAGAAAAAATTACTTTTGTCCATGTAATTTTAATTGTTTTAACACACAAATATTAAACAAGAAGTGAAAACATCAAGAAACAAATGTAAAAACTAATTATGAACAAATATATACAAAACACTAATTAAAACCAAAAAATAAAACTAAAACACCACCCTCTCCAATAATGGAGCCAAAATTGACATAGTTCATCATAACTCTGCTTAAAATAACTAGACCTACAACTATAGCATGGAGAGTCTAGGTCGATCCTCCAGAGAGTTTTCAATTAGCTTTTTTTATGAAATAATCATGTTTAGGTTATGAGGGGTTTGGTTTGGTTCAAATAAGAAAATAAAGTGAAACTAAACTAACAAAAACAAATTAAAGAAAACATTCAAAGATGATGAAAAGTGATGAATTCATTCAGGACTCAGTCATTGATTCAAACTCGACCTACACATAATCAAACATACTTCATTAAATTGTTGTTCTTATACCTCTCCTAGAAACTATTAATCATAAGTTAACAACAAGATCTATTAATCCTAATTTTCCCTTAGGTCTAGTTTAATTAAGAGACGTTCATTATTTAGACTTAGCTATTGAACAATCAAGGATACGATCTCTAGATTTAATTGGACAACTGCATTACAAATTAGGAAAATAGATTAATTAAGGAAACAACTACATATTCTTGGGTCGTTTAAACTAGGTTATATTATCCCTAATGATTTTAAACCATTGGTTGCCATAAATGAATCTTTACATAACAATTATGAATTATATTGAAATTCTAACAATGGGGTCATACATAAACAATCTAACAGTAGCAAGAATAAAGATCATACATACATAAAACCTAAATCCATAAGTGTAGGATAACATAATCAATTCGTAAAAAGAGGAAGAACAAAAAAAGGAAAGATATGCTTAACCAAGTTTTTCAATGTTGATATCACCTCTGAACCGGCGTCAAGAAGCTAACCCTCCATGGGTCTCCAAAGGAATGGAGCTTGCCCCTTCTTTTCTTCAAAGCTAAGAGCTCAAACCTTAAAGATGAAAACCCCAAATGAAACACCACATTTTTTCCGTCACATGTCTATTTATATTAAAAACTAAGGTTTTGGCCAACATATGTGTGAAAATCATGGCCATGACATATTGAGTCATGGGTGTGACTACTTGAGTCATGCCTATACATGGTGAGTCACAACCGTGACATATTGTTTCATGGTCATGCATCATTAGTCACGCCCATAACACTTTATGTCATGGTCGTGACTTGCATTCTCATTAATTCACTTGATTTTCTACAATGTATACTCTTCATATTTATGCATTTTCTTGTCTCCTCTTACTTTAATCCTTCCTCTTCTTGTTCCATGGAGACAAGTGGGTGTGAATCTAAAAAAAACAACTCAAATATTGCGCTTTTGAGTCACTTTAGTTCTTTTGTTTCCAAATTGTATCTAAAACCAAATATGAACTAAAGCGAATGTCTTAAGCATTTCATAAAAGTAATCACTAAGTTTTATGGAATAAATGTATAATCAATTAAGCACATGTCATGTAGCAAGTGGTGGAGCAATGAGTGAGAAGAATACTGAGGAGGTAAAACTTTATTGAAGATTATGAAGGAAACCTCATAACAATTTTACACTTGCGATGATGTTCATAGATTAAATGAGGTGAACAATTCATCCATAGAACATCGTTTAAATGAACTAACATATTTTGTTATACATATTACTTTATGGAAGGCATAAGTGAAAGCTTTTGGGATATATGCTAATGTGAACCATCAAGGGTGCCCCACTCTACAAGTGGGAAATCTAAAGTATGTTAATGTTGTAAGAGGAAACGTTTCCTAGTATTACAATCCATATTCTCATACCTATAACCCTTGTTAAATAGATCTCCCAAACTTAGGTTATAGAGGGAATATTTTAGACCCTTAAACTTCGGAGCACCTCTCAACGACCTTCATGAGGAGCCTTAGGCTGGAGGTTTGTTGGATTCACGTATAAGGGAGGCATGCAAAAACACTAGGGCAAATATGGGCGAGTGGGATCAGACTTGGTGCGAATTTTGGTAGAGTCTCAGACCTCGTGGAGATTGACTCGGCCCAAGCTAAGGACTTGACGGAATAAGGACTTAGACTATGCTCGAATGGATGTACCACGACTAATGGACTTGTTGTGGGAAGCATTGGATTGGGCCAGTGTGATATGTGGGCTTCGGTGAGATCACACTACATCATCAGCAGATAGAGATCGTGGGGAGATCTTGGATGATGTGGCATTGACAAGGAGCTAGAGTTATAGTGGAACACAACATCTGAAGATAGTAGAGATCTTCGCGGATAAGGATGCTAGTTTCCTAGTTGAATGTAATCTCTACCTTTTTGTTATCTTGTAGATTCTATCTTATCGGTTAGAGTCCTATTTAGATAGAGGTGTCATCTAATTGGTCCATATGATATATTCTGATAGAGATGGACGTGATCTTAGCTCGATCATAGGTAGATCAATTTGAGTGGAATTAGGTAGTTCAGATTGAGTGGGATTTTGAATGTAACTTGACTCCTAAGTAAAGAGGCCTATATATAGCTCATTCGAGCTTTGCTCTCAAGAGTTTGGAGAGAGAGCATTCCTTGTATTCTTTTGAGGGAAAGTAATATAAAGGTTGGTTTAGCCTTATCCTTGTTGTTCCTGGTTGTCTATCTTTTCTTATTGCTTTCTTAAGCATTGTTTCTTCGAGTGAGCGAGTGAAACACTTCGAGGGTCGTTGAGGGCTGAGTCTTGCTAATGCGGACTAAGTGAGACTGTCATACAAAGGGTATTGGTGATAGAATTCGATAAAAGTTCGAGTCCTAAGGTGACCTTTGTATCAACTGGTATTAGAGCCAAAGTTCGAGATGGATATAGATAACTTGACAGAACGAGTGTCTAGGGTGGAGGCGCTCATTGGTCCTATTCCCCAAGGAGAGGAATAGGTCACATCTCACAATACTCGGTTCTAGATGTTGGAGGTGCGAATCCAATAGTTTCAACAACAATTGGCAGAATTGTTGAAGGCACAGGAGGAGGCCCAGTCAGAGATCACTGTGCTGAGGCGTGTTGTTGCAACATTGGATGTCGGTCGTACAGAAAGCTCATCACCAAAACCTTCAGTGGTGAAGGTACGTGAACTTAAGGTGTTCGAAGGGGTGCGGCACGCCAAGGTGCTTGAGAATTTCCTATAGGATATGGAGTAGTACTTTGCAGCTGCAAGGGTGCCTGATACTGAGAAGATCAGTGTGACGGCCTTGTACTTGGATGAGGATGCCAAGCTCTGATGGAGGACGAGGACTTCTGCAGAGATCAGTGCAGGTAGAACTCCCATGGATACATGGGAGCTCATGAAGAAGGAGTTGAAGGATCAATTTCTTCCGTTGAATACTTCATGGCCTGCGAGGGATGCCTTGAAGAAACTGAAACAAGAAGGTTCGGTAAGAGAATATTTTAAGTCTTTTAGCTCTCTATTACTTGATATTGAAAACATGTCAAACGAGGACAAGCTCTTTAACTTTGTGTCTGGATTATAACCGTGGGCGCAAATGGAGTTACGGAGGCAAAATGTGAAGGATGTGGTTGGTGCGATTGCAGCCACTGATGCTTTGGTAGACTTTCGAGCGATGAAGGAAACTAAGGCAAGCTCCTCTAATTCTTCGAAGGGCAATGGCCATGCTCAATAGGAGAATACCGAGGGGAAGAAGAAGAAGAAACCCAAGAAGGGAGACTTCAACGGGAAAAGCAAGAAAGATCGTGGCTCCAAGAATGGGGAGACTTCCTCTAGAAAGGCCAAGGTTGCTTGTTATCTATGCGGTAGACCACATTATGCAAGAGAGTTTCTGAGGAAAGAGAAGCTAAATGCCCTGATAGCCGAAGAAGAGGAAGAATCTTTGAAGGAGGCGAAAATAAATCCAATTGTGTTGTTGAATGCAGTTAGTAAGGAACCTAATCCTTATGATGAACTAATGTGTGTGAGAATACAGGTTAATGGGATACAGGTGACCGCGATGGTAGATACGGGTGCATCACATTCCTTCGTGGCGGAAAGGATGGTGCGCAAGTTGGGGCTTCAAGTGTCCACGACCCCGAAAAAGTCAATAAACCCTACGGGTAAGGAGTAAGCAGTGATGGGAGCTGTTTACAACGTCCCAGTGAATATAGGGAGCTGGGTGCCAAGATAAATTACCTGGTCGTACCACTTGAGGATTTTGAAATGATATTGGGGATCGACTTCCTTAAGTCAGCAAAGACGGTGCTGTACCTAAGTTTGGGTGGTATGATGGTTATGTATGGAGAAAAATCTTTCTTTGTTAATTGTTGTAGATTCGTTGGTGGGACGAAGGAGACTACAGCACCGGTAGCATAAGTGTCAGCTATGATCCTTGAAAAGGAGCCAAACTATGCTCAAGGAAACCTGAAATAGAAGGCGGGTAACGAGCATATCGTTGCCAAGATCGCGGGAGATCAAGGTGATAGAGAAAACTCAGCGAATGGAGCTCTTTTTAGCATGTCTCTGGTGGGAGAGGTGAACTTTGAGAAGGCGAGTCCAAGTGGAGGCAAAGACAACCCCGATGAAGTTGGAAAGTGGTATGTGGGTAAAGTACCAATTGATGTGAAGGCTTACGACAGTCTTCAAGAGCTAATTGAGGAGTCTTCAAAGAAACCACTCATGGAAGACTGCCAACAGGATAATTTGACGAGGGTGTCGAATCCATTTGGTGGGGGTGGTTTGTTAGACCCCTAAACTTCGGAGCACCTCTCAGCGACCTTTATGGGAGCCTTAGGCTGGAGGTTCGTTGTATTCATGCATAAAGGAGGCATACAAAAATACTAAGGCAAACATGGGCAAGTGGGATCAGACTTGGTGCTAATTTTGGTAGAGTCTCGGGTCTCGTGGAGATTGACTCGACCCAGGCTAAGGACTTGACAAACTAAAGATTTAGACTATGCTCAGATGGATGGACCATGAATAACAGACTTGTTGTGGGAAGCATTGGATCGGGCCAGTACAATATGTGGGCTTCGATGAGATCACACTGCATCATTAACGGATAGAGATTGTGGGGAGATCTTGGATGATATGGCAATGACGAGGAGCTAGAGTTACAGTGGAACATAACATCTGAAGATAGTAGAGATCTTCGCAGATAAGGATGCTAGTTTCCTAGTTGAATGTAATCTCTATCTTTTCGTTATCTTATAGATTCTATCTTATCGGTTAGAGTCCTATTTAGATGGAGGTGTCATCTAATTGGTCCATATGATATAATCTGATAGAGATAGACGTGATCTTAGCTCGATCATAGGTAGATCAATTTGCGTGGGATTAGGTAGTTCAGATTGAGTGAGATTCTGAATGTAGCTTGACTCCTAAGTCAAGAGGCCTATATATAGCTCATTCGAGCTTTGCTCTCAAGAGTTCGGAGAGAGAGCATTCCTTGTATTCTTTTGAGGGAAAGTAATATAAAGGTTGGTTTAGCCGTATCTCTATTGTTCTTGGTTGTCTATCTTTTCTTATTGCTTTCTTAAGCATTGTTTCTTCTAGTGAGCGAGTGAAACACTTCGAGGGTCGTTGAGGGCTGAGTCTTGCTTACGCGGACTAAGTGAGACTGTCGTGCAAAGGGTATTGGCAATAGAATTCGGTGAAATTTCGAGTCCCAAGGTGACCTTTGTATTAGAATAGCTAAAAAATAATTCCTAAATAGGTTATAAGGTACACAATAATTTCAACTAAAACTATAGGTTTCCTCCTTAAACTCAGGCATGTCATTGGAGGATATGGTTAAGTCTTTTGTTACTGATACTTTACAATTCTAGTAGGATGTAAAATAGTTTTAGTAGGAGACAAGATCTCAAGTTCAAGAGGTAAGGTTAATCATTTAAAATTTGGAAAACTAGGTCAGTTAAATGACAGTTGCTAACAATTGCCTTAAAGCTTAAAGCGCATATGTATGTTATTGAGTATTGATATGATTAAAGTAAATCTAGCAGTAAATGATATAAACCTATTATATTAAGCATTGATTTTAGATTTATCCTTCTTAAAAAGAGGAATAGAATCCAAATATCTTGGCTTACTAGATGAAATAAGAACACCAAGGTAATTGAATAGAAGGTGTAGAATACTCAAACCTGAAATCCTGATCAATATAGTTAGATTCCTCACATCATTTGAAAATATCAAGTTGCTTTATTCGGTGTTAACTTTAAACGCTAACCATTTTAAGAAGATTTAAGGATATTTGTTAATATTTTGCAAGATTGGATTTCAACACCATATAATAGAATGAGATCATCAGCAAATATCAAATGAGTTAGCATAAGTTCCCTCTATTTATAGTGAAGTTGAAATCTTCCATTGCATTTTGTAAATTTGTTAAGAATTTTAGATAACCCTTCCATCACTAGGGTGATCCCTTTATTTATTCCCTCTAGCACATTTAAAGGTTTAAGTAGGATATCCATTCACTAGAATGTTGTGTGATGAAGTCTAAATGCACACCATGATCCATTTTATAAATTGAATAGGAATTCAAGTGCTTCAAGACATGATTGTATAAATCTCCATCTTACTGTTCCAAATGCTTTGTAGAAATCAATTTTCCATAGGCAACAATTAATCACTCTTCTTTAATTGTATTCTTTTAACATCTATTGTTTTATAAAAATGTTATCCCCTATTGGTTTTCCTACAATGAATGTACCCTAAATTGGATTTATGACATCTTTTAATGTTACCTTCAATCTATTAGCTAGAAGCTTTGCTATTACTTTATAAATAGTGTTGTAGCAAGAGATTAGTCAATATTCCATAAAGAGGGAAGGGTTTTGCTTCTTAGGAATGAGACATTTAAAGGTGTGATTCAATTCCTTCATCATTTTTAATGAAGCATAGAATTTTAAGGTTGCTTTTGTGAAAAAATTAACTATGATATCCCAGGTTTTCAGAAAGAAACATGCTAAAAAATCCATCTAGTCTAGGTGCTTTTGAAAGGTATAAGCTAAATAATAATTTGATTTCTTGATTTATGACAGCTACTAAGTAATTCTTGAGATCTTGACTTATAAAGTTGTCAAAATATTTATTTTAAAATTGAATCAACCATGAATTGCCTCATTTGATCCTATTAGGTTTGTGAAGAATTCTCTAGCAAGCTTTTGCAAGGTAGGATGGTCAGAATATGTGTTTCCAAAATTGTCATAAAGTTTTGCAATTTTACTTTTATTCCTTCTTGTAAGTAAAGATGAATGAAAATTTTTATATTTGAATCCCAATCCTTTAACTAATTAATTCTAGAATTTTTCTTTAAAATGGGATTATACAGATATAGAGCCTTTTAGTGTTCCTTAAGGCTTTAAGCCTGCTTTATTCTTCGAAAATTATTATAAAGATATTTATAACAAGCTTTTTATGCCTCTTTTAACTTCAAATTTATTTCAATGATTCTTTTGGTTTGATTCTTAGAAAAGGACTTAAGGGCATGTTTAACCAACTTGATTTTCTACATAAGCTAGTAGGATTAGTGTTTAACAATCTGATTCCAGTTTTGGATTGTTTCAAGGAATCCTATTAGCTGAGTCAGTCCATTAAAAAGTCTAAATGGAGCTCCAGATTTTTTGAAGGCAGTGAGGCTCTAAATATGAATGTAAGAACGATAGAAGACAAAATTTTCACCTAGGTGTGCATAGGAATGAGAGAAGTGACTTAACTAAGCTTGGTTAACTATGGCTCTATTGAGCTTTTTCTGATTAGCAGATTCTCTTACTACTTGTTGGACAAGGTTAATAGTCTACCTGTGAAGATGAGATCAACGACATTCACCTTTTAGAGCATGCTTGTTAACTCCCCATTATCCCTAAATTGAACATTTGTCCTCCTTATGCTTCCTAAGTTAATAATATGTAGTGAGGTATCTAACTAAAAGCCAAAGGTTTAAGGTTACAGCTTCAATAGATTTGATATTTTCCCATGATTTCTCTCTTTGAAAATAGAAATTTGAAGAATAAATACATGTCATATCAAATCTTAGATTCACACCATCCATTTGACATTTCAAGTGAATGTGTTGGTCACTCTCTCCTACAACTTGAACTGTTATCGTATCTAAGTTATACAAGTAAAATATTCTACCATTGTAATGTGAAATGTGTTTAGAAATTACTTTTCATTATGCTCCCAAAAATTTGAGATCAACTTATATTTGTGGTGATTTTATTTTAGTATTAAGAAGCCCTACTATTTAAGGTGTTACAAAGGTCTTCTAAGCATCGAACTTATAGCACAAGTTGCACCTACTTCTGAGCACAACAATCTCACTTAGATTCATTTAACCAAGATTCAACCTTCTTATATGATTATCAACTAAAAACTTTGTTTTCAAATACCTCACGACCGTCCCAGTGTTTAACTCTCACACTCTTGTAAGAAAACTACAAAAGCACTAGAATATTAATGGAAGCAATAAAAGTATTGAAGAGATACAACAAATGTTAACCTTTATTATTTCCCTCAAAGTATACAAAGGAATCCTCTCTCAATTCTTGTGTCTGATGAGAAAGGCTTAAATGAGTTATTTATAAACATTTTTGGCTTGATGGCCAAGTTAGAATCCTATCATAACTCTACTATCTAGATCACCTTTTATCTTATCTGATTACATCACTTTATCCAATTAGATGACATCCCCATGTAAATAGAACTCTATTTGATATGATCTATCTACATCAAAACTAACAAGATAAAAGATAACATATATCTAGGAAGGATCCACTCATATCTGTAAAGATATCCACCATTTTCAGATGATCCTCCCACATGGTCTTTATCTTTTAAAGCAGATGTTTATCCACTGTGATCTTATCTACCATATCGTCCAAGATTTCTCTATGACCCCTGTCCATTGATGATGAGTCATCTAAGTACAAAGCCTGTTATAGCACACTAGACCGATCCAATGATTACTCATGTCAAGTTCATTAGCCATGGTCCATTCATTTGAGCATACACTAAGTCCTTAGTCTATCTAAAACCTAGCCTTAGCTAATTTAATATGTACAAGGTTTGAAACTCTACTAAAACTCCTACTAGGCTTGAACTAACTTTTTAAGTTATCTTATAACTCTTGCATGCCACCATCATGCATGTGATCTAGGTTACCTTTGTTGATGGTAAAACCTATATACTTGCTTTACACTCAAAACAGTAAGTGAACGGGTCGTGACTTATGGCTTAAAAGAGCAAATATTGATCCTACAGGGATTGATGTCCAAATACCACTTAATTTGGATAAAACTTTGTTTAAGAAACGAAATTTTTTAATAAAAATAATATAGAAAATTTAAATAAAAATGAAAAGACTAACTCAAAACAATAGACAATAACAACGTGCAGAAAAATTGAAATTTAAGAATCTAAAGACTAGATATTACTTTGCTCCCTATGCTATCCCCCTCCTATTTTATTGATTGAATTGTGTATCACCCTAGATTTTTGAACGTATTAATTACCCTTTCTCAAGGTGTAATTAATTATCCCTAATTGAATGAAAGAGAATCAATTGGATGATCTCTCAACCTACCTAATGACTCGACCTATTCAACTAGTTATTAAACTATCCTATGGGTGATCAATCGATTAGCTGAGATCACTTTTCTAAATATTCAATTAATGTGATGATTGTAATTTTATAGGTCGTCAAATCTCGTTGTACAATCCTACACAAATTTATCTTACTCACTCACTCGATTTATTGCAAGATAACAAATAAAATCAACAATCATCAAAGACAACTTCATTCAATTCAATAAAACAAGAATTTTTAAGAAAATAGTTCAAAAGTAATCTCTAAAACTAAATCAGCCTAACATGGTCTCCATAACATTATCAACATTCAAATAAACCATTTTGAAAAACATAGAAGAAGTGGAATTGACAGAAAATTGAATAAAAGAACTTCTTCTCTTCTTTGCCAAAATCTGGAAATTTTGGTGTTGATGTGCTATTTTTCCCAATCTTGATGATGATCCTTGGATTCAATCCTTCCTCAAGGCTCCAAACATGTGTTCTTCACTCCAAAGATGGTGTTTCTATAGAAGGGTTTCGTCTCTTTGAATATGGATGCTTAATTATCCTTAAATAGTCCAAAAATCCTAAGTTTAATGAAGCCTCGCATATTATCTCAGATTATAATTCCCACGATCGTGGGAATTGGTCACAGAACACTTCCTCTTTTCTTTTCCTCTTTAATTTCTAGCTCAATCTCCAAGTTGCTCCATCTTCCTTACTACACAAAAATAGTCAATTCTTGCCCTAAATTAACATCAAACATAAAATAACAACAATGGAAATCAAACTAAATGAAAACGTACAAAAGGAATCTTAAATTACAACAATAATCAACAATTATGCAAAAAAAGCACATGCTAATTACATAGAAAAACATAGACTAATGCACAGCTATCAACATCCCTATACTTAAATCTTTGCTTGTCCTCAACAAAAACAAATACAACCAATCAATTCTATCACTTCATTTTCACAAAAATCAAAGCATACAATCCCTCAAATTTAAGCCAACTCAAATATTAAGTTAATACATATATCATGACTACTTTTTCATTGATGTACATAAGAAAACTCAACAATTAACACGATCTCTCAAAGATAAGTAAAGATGAAAAATTAATTTTTCTCATAGTTTTCACTCATTTCTCTCAAGTGTTTCATAGTTAGTGTTTTGCTCAAACTTCCTATAGGAAACTACACTACCATAAGCTTGCTAATGCACCAATTCTCCTCTACAATGATTGCATGTATAAATAGATCAAAAGGACTTGTTTAGGGTTGAAATGTGGTAAAGGTTAAGGTGGGTAAAGAGGGAAAAATGGTTAAGCACAAGCAATAATAAAGTAAAAACTAGATATAAAGGGATAATAAAACATAACTCCGAGACATACAATTATAACTCTATTATACAATTATTGATGCTACTCACTTGCTCTTCCTTTTTCTTTTCTTTTTTTCAATTTTTTTCTTTTTTTTATTTTTCTTTCTTTCTTTTTTTAAAATACATGGAAGAATTATGAATGAAACTAACACTCTATACACTGTAATCCATAGGCAAAAATATACTCAACTCATCTTAGTAAAATTTTCACAACGATCCCAACTAATGTATTACTTAATACTTTACTAAGCTTGCGAATGGGAAAGTTAATAAGGTTTAGGGTTTTTTAAAATTTTGGGTGTTTTAAAGAAACAAAAGGTTAAGGCTCAATGGGGATAGCAAAGGATAATACAAAGGGTAGATCATTTGAGCCAACGGTTAACACAAAAAGGCCCTAAATCATCTCTATTAAGCATGCATCCAGTAGACTCAAACCAATTCAAAACAAGTTCTGAAGGTAATCACCTAAGGAAGTATCACTTAACAAAGAAATTGAATGACTATAGACAGAGTCATACAGTTCAATCCTCACATTGGTTCAAATAAAAACTCATTATGCATCTCTAGACTACCTCATTATTCAAATGTCAATTTGTGACTAAGCTTATATATCCAACTATTTTTTATCACTCTATATGGCTCACTTTGTACTAAAGTAGCCTAATCCGAGTTCATGCATTCAATCTAATTTCAACTAACATGACAAAATCTCATGGCAATATTTATAAGAGTGATTCAAGTATGGTTCCAATGCTGATGCAAAGCACATAATATGCATAACCATACATACTATTTAACACAATGCAAACAATGCAATTAAGAAAGTCAAAGTCACCTCCCCACACTTAAAGTTCACATTGTGTTCAATGTGACAAGTCAACCACCAATAAAGGAACATGACCTCAAACTAAACAAAAGAAATTGAAACTCACAAATGAAATCAAAGCAAACAAAAAATGATGTTACATCCCATTATCCCACCCTATGATTCTATTCACGAGAGCTTATTGAAAATTTAGAACTACATTTCATGCATCATATGGCATACTCATACATGTGAATAATGTTGACATTTATTAAAATAATTGTACATACATCCATTGAAATTAGGTATAAATGATTTTATTAAAGTAATTATGATGTGAATGGTGAATCAATTGTGTTAGGGATTGGTTTGATGAACTATATTATTCATGTAGAATTTTTGGTGAAATTTTGGGAAATTTCTAAAATTAATGTGTATTTTTGTACAAGAAAAAATGTCTAGTGACAAGACAATTGACAAATGGCAGTAGAAATAATTGACACATGGTAGTAGAAATAAATGACACGTGGCATTACGATTTAGTGACAAGTGGCATTAGGATTTATTGACAAGTGGCATGAGAAATTGGGTGACCATGGCTAAGAAATTTAATGACAAGTGGCTTAAAGATGTAGAGATAAATGGACTAATTGCTATATGACAATTGGTACCATAAGAAGAGGACATGTGGCAAATGTCATTGACACTCACCACACACCTCTCACATTATACCCATATGAAAGAGAAATCATGTTTATCTTTCATTCTTATCTTTTATTACATGCTCTTTCCTTCTTCTTTCTTCTCTCCTTCTCACGACACTCTGATCCTCACCCTCACCACATTAAGCTTTGTTATCATGTTTCACTAGTCGCTCTAAGATGTTGTTGCTCTCACCTTGTTGATGAAAACCTAACATATTTTCTCCTTGAAAGATGATGATCGTGTGGTTCAAGGAAAGCTAGGGTTAAGTGAGAATTCCAAGATCTTGAAGTAAACAAGTGAGTATAAATCATTACTCTTCTTTATTTGTTGAATGGAACATGTTTTGATGATATTTAAGAGTTAAATGATCATAAAATAAGGATGTGTACATACTGAAGCATGGATGAGAAAAATGGATGTATAAATTTATGGTTTTTAGGTGTATTGTTATTATTATCTTAGCTTTCTATTGGTATAAAGTTTTTAATTTTTGGATATTTGAATTTAGAGATATGAGTTTTACAAGTTGGAGTATACTAACCCTTCAATCATGGGAGTGCACCAAAATTTTGAACTTGCACAGTCTGTGGTATTATGAGCACAACCTATGGAATAATGAACCAAATTGAATGATTTTTGTTTCTTTTAAAACTAAAGACATAAAGAAACATTTAATTAGAAGAAATTATTTTTTCAAAATGTCATTCTCTAGGTCAAAATGGCTATACAAATCTGACTCAAAATTTGCCTGAGAAAATTTGAGAAAAGTTAGTTAAATGTATGATAAGATTGTTTAATCCAATATGAATGAGGAACTATGGAAAAAGAATAGGATTTCATGAATGAAGAGATTAGGAAGTAAATGTTGAATTAAATGAGTAGAGGTTTAAGAGTTTAATGCAGTCAATTTGGTCATTGAATTTAGTTGATGTTGAATGAAAGGGTTAAGATGAGTAAAGTGTATTTTGGAGTAAAGAATGCTTGGAAGGTGTTGTAAATTATTTCTAAAGTATATCAAAGAAACATAACTGAGAATTTAACATTCATAATACATGATACATTTATAAATGTGCTTATTCATCTGAATGTGCAATATAGTAATATGAAAATGTATGTGATTGCGTATAGAAGAGCACGTTGAGCGACTGCTTCCAAACATTGTCGGGACTTCAAGTTAATAAGTTAAAGGGAGCAATTGTGAGTAACCTAAGGTAGTCTCACCTTGATTGTTTGTTTGATTTTGAATTGAATTTATATGTGATGTATGTGTATTGATTTCCATACATAAGATATCTGAGGTGTTTAATGCATGAATAACACATTAGAAATGTTCCTTAAATGTGAATGTGATTGAATAAATATGTTCTCAACTTATATGTTAAATGTCAGATCAAGTCCGATGATTAATGAGAATGAGAAAGTGAATGTGAATGTAATGGACTGAATATATGATGATTGAATTTGTTTAATGCATTTCATTCCAATGCATGAAATATAAAGGCAATTGTGACTGGAGTCGCTTGTGAAAAAGAGGTTAAAGCATAGAAATCTGTGGTATGAGCCTATGGCTCCATATGTATAATGAGACTTGTATCCCTAATGGATGAGGGACAATATGAATAAGTCCAATATCCACAACAGATATGGGATAGTAAAAAAAAGCACTCGATCACAACAACGTAATAAATGAATTTGAGTCTCATAAACATTGCATATATATATGATATGAATAAATTGAACAATTGCGATGTTTTAAGGATTTTTATTATATAAAATGTGTGAATGCTTATTGCAATGAAATGATGAATTGTATGGATTTTGAAGTGTGACAATTGTGAATAAAGTGTTTCGAGATATTAAATGATGATAATTGAGATGATGTGAATTATATGATAACATGAATTGTTATATTTCATGACAAGAGTGAACCATCAAGGATGGTTACTTAACTGAGTTCGTAAAACTCAACCAAATTGCAACGTTGACATTTTCAGGTTCGAGAGAGTAATGACTTAGGTTCTAAGACTACTTAAAAGAGATTTCGTACAACTTTTGGATAGAAGACATGGCTCAAAGGTCAGTCTACTGGGACTGAAGGATTAGTCTTAATTTTTTTTTAGTTCCTTATGTATGTATTGTGTAAACATGGATGATGGACATAATGCTACATCGTAAATTATAGTTTATGAAAGGAAATGAGGAAATTTTAGATTTTAGACATTGTGTTAATTATCATTTTAATTTATGATGTCATGTGATATATGAAAGTGATAAAGTTAGCACGCTATTTTCGTCGGGCACGTGTACAAATGTCTAGCGGGCGTATGTGTCCACATTGATTAGGAGTGGGGTGGTACAATTTAGGTGGTATTAGAGCATAGTTAGCATCTATAGTGATATATAGGAGTATTAAGCATGAAATATTGTGAGAATTTAGGATAGTAATTAAAGTTATTATCTATTATAAGTCATCTGCCATAGGAGATCAAGTGGGACAATCAGCTAACCTAGGATCAATAGGAGCTAGTAGGGAGTCATCTGTCTCTCAAACTGAGGGAATGCCTACCTAAATTCTTGAGAGAAGGGAAAGGAGGTACGACAAACTATGAAAGCAAGGGTTTGTGGACTTCTATGGAAGTATAGACCCTGCAGAGGCCAAAGGATGGCTAAAGAGGATAGAGAGAGTTTTGGATCAGATGGACTACGAGGTGGATGAGAGGTTCAACTATGTAGTCTCCTTACTGCAAGGCCTAGCATGCCAGTGGTGGAAAACTATTCCAAACAGTACCATCAAGCCTTGTAATTTGAGATGGGAAGACTTTTTAAGAGCCTGAGAACTACATGCCCAAAATCTACTTAGATAGAAAGATGAAGGAATTTATGGATTTGAAGCAGGGCAGTTTATCTGTGGCAGAGTATGAGATTAAGTTCAATGAGATGATAGGATATGCTACTGCCTTGATTTCTACTAAGGAAGACAAGTGCAGAAGATTCGAAGATGGGTTGAATATGGAGATTCAGATGATGTTAGCCATTTCTAACCTGAGTAGTTTTTTGGAACTACGGGCTGCTTCGATTCGAATCGAGTAATTTTTGAATGTCAGTCAGTTTGAATGCAAATCAGAGTCCAAACTAAAGAGACCTAGTGAATCTCAAGGTGGTTCTAGCAAAAGATTCAGCAACTGTTAGAATCGAACTTTTAGACCACCTACTAGATCAAGACAATCGGGGTTTAGATAGAGGGGCAGCTTCATACATTCTAGTAGTGGAAAAGGTGCATTATCGGGACAATTACCAAATTATAAGCATTGTGAAGGTACAGTGGGAAATATTGGAAGTTGATAAGAGCTTGCCTTCAATACGACTCATTTGACTATCAGATCAGGAATTGTTTTATTATGTATAGAGCACAGTGTGGTACGAGAGGAGGTGTGACAAGCGAAACTACTGTTCAATATAGCCAAGCTAGTAGGTCTAGGCAGAGAGGCCATGTCAGAGGTAGAATTAGTTATGAGAGTGCTATTGGTAGGACTGAGGTGCCGAGCACCTAACTGCAGTCTCAGGCCCGAGTATACACTATGACCAGGAAAGAGGTTCAGGATTCTCCAGAGGTCGTTGCAAGTGTGCTATTTATATTTACTTTTAAAGCTTTTGCATTGCTAGATCCTGGATCTACGCATTCCTTTATCGCACTGCGTATGGCATCTAGGTTACATTATAATAGAGAGTTACTAAGATATGGATTTAAGGTGAGTACACTAATATGTAGTACTACTGTATTAGGAGAAGTCTGCAAAGGGTGTCTGATTTGAATTGATTAGAAAGAATTAGAGACGGGCTTGATTGTGCTACAATTAAAGGAAATGGATGTTATCCTAGGTATAGATTGGCTCACTACTCATAGGGCCATCATGAACTGCTATACAAAGAAAGTAATACTATAATCTCCTAATAAGCCGAGAGCAGTGTTTAGAGGTATTAGTCAAGAAGTGCCAACTAGGATAATCTCCTTCATGGGTGCCTTGAGGTTGATGCAACGAGGATGTGAGGCTTAATTGGCCCACGTCATTGATACTTAAACTAAGTATAATGTGTAAGACATTCCTATAGTAAGGGAATTCCTGGATGTGTTCTCGCTGAGTTACCTGGCTTACCTCCAGATCGGGCAACAGAGTTCTTGATTGATCTAGTTCTAGGTGCTGCTCCTATATTTATTCCTCCATATAGGACTGTACCTATAGAACTAAAAGAGCTGAAGGCTCAATTGCAGGAGTTACTGGAAAAGGGTTTCTTAGACCTAGTGTTTCACCCTGGGAGCTCCAATCTTATTTGTGAAGAAGAAAGACTGAACTCTAAGTCTGTGCATCGATTGTAGGCAACTGAATCTAGTAACAGTGAAAAACAAGTATCCGTTGCCTAGAATCGACAATTTGTTTAATCAGTTGCAGGAAGCTCAGGAGTTCACTAAGTTGGGCTTGAGATCAGGGTACTATCTGTTGAAGATAGCAGAATCTAATATACCGAAAAGTGCATTCAGAAGCAGGTATGGGCACTTTGAGTTCTTAGTAATGCCATTCGGGTTAAGTAATATGTAAGATCCCGTTTCCAGATAACGGGTTGAATTATACAAAATGGGTACACGAGAGATTAATCGGAGAAATTAAGAAAACACA
>JANQBM010000221.1:25290521-25326094 GCA_025594535.1 Erythroxylum domingense
TTCTTATGATAATTATTTTCCATATACCGTATCATGTATGGCTTGGCATGTTGATTTGGTTATCTTGCTTCTGCTGTGTTTTGATTTCTAAAAATGTTTTGAAATCTATCGTTTTAGCCAAATATTGCATGTTTTATTTTCCATTTTAACAGCCTCCTATGCAATGCTTCTTTTAATGTCGGTAGCTTAATGCTCTTTTAAACTCACGGTGGTTCGAATGAAGATTGCAAAGGTACTGTAGTCACCAATCTCACAATTTGTACCTAAGCTATCACGCTATGATTTCCACCTTCCTTACGATTTTCCTTTCCTCCCCTTCTTCTACGTGAGCGCTTCTTCTTGAATGCATTCCTAGGGTCCTCGATATCTTCCCATTCTCCTCGAGGTTCAAGTTCCTTGATGTTCATTGGAGGTAATGGAGAACTGTAGTCTTTCTTTGACACTTGGAAGGTTATTTTCTCTTTACCTACCCTCAGAGTTAGCTCACCCCCATCAACATCAATGATTGAATAAGCAGTGGCTAGGAATGGACATCTAAGCACCATAGGGGGCTCCACATCTTCTCCAATGTCCAATATGAAGAAGTCTGTTTTAAAGGTAAATTTATCAATTTTTACATGAACATCTTTAATGATTCCCTTCGATTGATGCACTATTTTGTCGGTCGTCGTTACCAACATCTTTGTGGGTACTAACTCTCTTAACTTTAACTTCTAACTAAAGGTGTAGCACATCATATTGATACTTGCTTCCAAATCTGTAAATGCCCTATCTATGATCGCTCCATTGATGCTACAAGGAATATAAAAATCCCTTAGGTCCTCCTTTTCTAGGCGTGTTAGGGTGTTCTTCTAATATTTACTTTTTAACCTTCTTCTTGATAGATTCCTTTAATGTGAGCTTTATTTGTAATTTTTCCATCACTTCCTTGACCTTGTTTGATTCAATCTCCTTCAAATTCCTCACTTCCCTACGTGTAATTGGCTTCCACTGAGCAAAGATAAGGTATGGGACTCAAGATCAAATTGCCTTAATTGGATCACTTATAGGCTCACTCGGAAGGAATTCCTTAAGTACTTGACCTTCTCCTTTATCTCTATCTTCCTCCACTTATTCAGGTTCCTTATCTTGGGTCTGACTAATAGTCATGATCTATTCCTTCAAATTGGACTCGGTATTGCTTGGAAAGGGTTCCTACATTCTGAGTAAACATTGCCTCCACTAGTTGGCCCACTTGAACTTCCAAATTATGTATAGATGAGGCATGGTTCTTTGTTACTTGATCAAATTTGCTTTCGAGCCTCCTATGTGAATCCTCTATGCCTCCAATCTTATCCAAAATCTTATCCAACTTTGATTCCATCAAGTTGTCTTTATCTTGTTGGAAGCCCGAATGTCCTTAAGGCTTAAACTGTCCTCCAGTATTATTTGACCAAGAGAAGTTTGGATGATTCTTCCACCCAGGGTTGTAGGAGTTAGAGTAGGGATTATTTACCTTCACCTGGGCTAAGGATGACACTTTCATACTGTTGAGCTATCTCATCAGGTTGTCGATCTTCGCTTTCATTTCTATCAGCTGATTGACCATTACAATTCCTTTCTACTCTTTGAAGGTAACAGGTTGCCTACCCCGCTCGTTCATCCACAAACAACTATTGCTTGTGATCTCCCCTATCAGCTCCTCTGCTTCATCAACAATCCTCTTGAATCTGCGTCAATTGTGCCTCTTGTCGATGGGTTTACTCCATTATAGAAATTTTGCAACAGGAATTCCTTGGGTAGGTTGTGGTGTGGGCACTTCCTTTGTAAATCCTTATATCTCTCCCACGTTTCATAGATTGATTCCCCATCACCTTGCTGGAAGTTAGTGATTTCCTTGATGATCTTTGTGGTCTTAGTCAACAGGAAATACCTGTCCAAAGAGGCACAAACTAGCTGATCCCACATCGTGATGTTGGTTGGGCTAAGAGAATGGTACTAAGCCTTCATTTTGTCTCTAAGGGTAAAAGGAAATAGTCTAATTTGAACCACATCTTCCGACATCTGATGATATCGAAAAATATCACAGATTTCGAGGAAGCTCACGCGTGTGCATTTAGGTCCTCGGTTGCTAATCCATAACATTGCACATTCTGCTGGAGCATATTGAGAAGGGCTGGTTTAATATCAAACGAGGCTGCTTGAACAAGCGGTCTAACTACTCCTTGATTTGCCGCATTAAACTCTGGCCTTATGAAGTCCATTAGGGTTTATTGTTGTTGTCCTTGGTTCGCTCCGTGGTCTATATTCTGTTGAAACTCCTCAGCCATTGTCAATTTCACGATCTCTTCTTCTTTTTCTCATCGAGCTTTCCTAAGGTTTCATTCTATTCGATTGACATCTAAATCTAATGTTTCAGTTGCATGAGTCAAACCTCTCGTGACTCTTGTGTTCATGCAAGAGCACAATTTCTGAAATACAACAAAAATATGAAAACACAAATTAGAAACTAATGTAACTCCTTAAACTATAGAACTAAACTATCACCTCCTTGGAAACGGTGTAAAAAACTTGATTGGAGGTTTCGATATGAAATTTTTTTAATATTTTTAACCTCGATATTACCACAAGTGTCATTCACATAGTGCCTAAGGTGTCGATCCCACAAGGAGGAATAATCTAATCCTAAAATCTAAGGCTGAACTAAATTCACAATACTTCAATGAGCAAAACTAAATAAGAAAATAATTTAATCACACAAATAATTCCAATAATCAAATCCGAAAATATAAACACAATAGCAATTGGAACACCAAATCATAAAACACCTAAAACTACCAATTGAGAGAAAGGAAATCTAATTGATTTCCTTTCTCTCAATTGATTACAAAATTATTGAATTATCAATTTTAGACATTCCTAGGGTTGATTACTCTCCCTTAAGTTATAATCATTAACCCTAATTATTAACCCTAATCAGATTATGAGAAATTGTAATCTCTCCCAAACCTAAATTAGATCTTATGTTCTCCACTAAACTACCAAAAATTTATGCAAGATCTCTTGTTACACATATATACCGGTTTGATTAAATTCTTGATCTATTAAACTACCTAACTCTCATTAGCACAATTTAATGATTTTCACTCGATTCATTCTCTCAGTTTGTTACCAAATTATTAACTGCAAAAATTGAATCACTAATAGTTCAATAAAAACGCAATAAATCAAATTCATTAATATTCAAGATAAAATTCCCAAAGGTGAGTTTAGACAAATATCAACATTCGACAAATCCTATTCTCAACAACTATCCCAATTCTATACATCAATAAATTTGAAATAAAATCAGAAAATATGAGTGGAACAGATGATGGAGGCAGTAATGGCAAAAAACCTCCTATTCCAAAAAGTAGTTTACGTAGGCTTCTTCTCTGTGTCTCTCTTTCTTCGTTTCCTTCCTCAATCTCTCGATAAGCTCTCTAAGGTTTTGGAATTTGGCTGATGCGAAAAGCTTTCATCCCCTGTTCTTTATGTTCTTTAAATACCTTGGTAGGCCTAAGGTTTTTTGGGGTCAAAACGGTCCAAAAAATCCCTCGAAACATGACTTTTCCTCTTGTTTGCGTGTCTACCCAACGCAGACCATGATCGTGGCCAGCATCATACCTCTCTGTCATAATCATAGTCCAAGTGCCATGATTATGGCCTATGGTAGAGTCTTTCTGTCACAATCGTGGCCTAAGGGACACGATCGTGGGCTTGCTCACATGTCTCCGATCGTGGGCTATGGTTTCAGCTCAAAAGTCCCTGAAACTTCTCTGTTCTTTATTGATGGCCCTCAAACACTAATAAACACATCAAGGTACCTCAAAAACATAAATTTTAAGCTCACATACTTATACTAACCCATAAAAACACTTAAACATGTAAACTAACACAATTCTAACCTAAACACACACTAAACACTCAAATTAACACTTAATACATAACAAATTAAACCCTAAAATATGATGCAAGCCACACCTATTAGGACGAGGGAAAAGAAACAGGGCGAATGATTACAGAGCACCTTTCCCAATCTTCTCAAATAAGGAAGGTACATGTTTCCATTCTCTTCGTAATAAACAAATTATGGTTCCAAAGTATTTTCATTTTGAAACTTTAGATATATTAAAATTGCAAGACAAGGTTGAAAGTTTGGCAGAAAGAATTCAATGGGGACAGTTCATTCAATTTGAATTTTCAGTTTACGAAGAACTTACCTTAGAATTCTTTACATCCCTTCAGTATAATTCCAATAAACTAAGGAGATTATGGTTTAGGTTGAAGGGACAACCTTATGGGCTTGATTATGAAACTTTGTATGAAATTTGTGGTTTCACCGAGTCATCCATAGTGGATCAACATGATGATTTCTGTGTCAACCCTTACTGGACTGAACTAATTAGGTTAGACCATTTCGATGCTAAGAACGCACACAACAACATCATTAGGAGCCACGAACACAGGTTGATGCACAAGTTCATGTGTCAAACTATGTTTGACAAAACAAAAACCAACAAGTGTTCGATAAAAGAACTTTTCATGTTGTGTTGCATAGATCATAGCATCCCAATTTACACAACCACCCACGTCTTTAAAGTCATTATTGATGTTCAAAAGAAGAGGAGCAATAACTTAGGAATAAGCTACTTCGTTTTGGTCATAGCTAATAACTATGGAGTTGAGTGCAACAGACTCATAGTCTACCATCCTGAATTTATGAACCATCATCATTTATGGTGAGCTGAAATCCTGAAATCCCATAATATGGAACTTTGGGATATTAGTGCCAAGACACACATCAAAGGCAGGACTGGTCAAGTGAGTTCAAGTGCTCAATAACAACAAGAAGAGCATTTAACCAGCAAGGAATCTGAGGAAGAAAAAGAAGAACTGGGTACTGGATACGATCTCTGCAAACACTAAGGTAATTACAGATACACTTGTGAAGAACTTCAAAAAGATTAAGGAGATGGCCCGAACTTAACAATGTTAAAGCCGAGACATACGTTATATCCATTGTTATTTCAAGGCTCAAGGCATTCAATTGCCACCTCCAACACCATCCCCACCTCCATCATTATAAAGCTTTGTTCTAACCCCTTTTCTTTTTAAATTTAGTCATCATTTTTATTTTTGTTTTTTGTTTTACTTTAATTTATGTTTCTTTTTTCCTTATGGTTTGCTTGAATGTGATTTTTCCTATTGTATGATAATTGTTACGTTGCATTTTGTGAATTGTGTGAATGTGTTAATGGCTTAGATGGATTGGAATTGATCTAATTTTAAATATAGTCTATTAAGTTGTGAAGAATCATTAGCTCACAAAATTAGTGAATTGTGGTCTTTAGCTAAATATGCAGCTTAATTATGATTTAATATGAGTTTGTCACCCTCTAAATTGTCACATTTATTCATAATTTGAGGCCCTTCGACTTAAGTAGCTTTACTAGTATTTTTCATGGAAATGAGTAACTAAAGTAACAAGGTAGGTAATAAATAAAAAATAAACCAAAAAATCATGTTTGCTAAATAAATAACTATTTTGCTAGCCTTCTGGCTATGAATAGAGCTAGTAGCCAGTTGAGAACATGATATATCTAAGTAACCGGATCGACACAAATCATAAATGTGTGCCTTCGAGTAAAAAGGCTATAATGACGTTCCAACCAAGCAACTTAATAAAAAATATGACTTAGTTGAGTAACCGAATCGACATTCATTACCAATGTTTGTCTCTACATAAAAAGACTAAGTCCATATTCACAAAAAGTAAATAAAAAAAGTGTTTTCGAATAAAAACCTACCAAAATTGTAATAGTTGACTTTTCATAAAAATGTACTTAGGAGTAGTTACAGAGGCTGAATGACCAAAGAATTATTAATGGATGTGTGTAATTGAAAAGGGTAAACAATTTAACACTTGAGTTTAGATTAATATGTATATGTAGTTCAAAGGCCCAAGATGCAGATTTGGCATGTTAATGATTAAAATGACTCGAATGATTATGTTTAAAATTAAGATAATTTCATGAAGTTGAAGCCATTGTCTCATTGCTGCAATATGTGTTGTGTGAATTTCCTTGTGTTTGTTGTTTTGTTTGCTTGAGGACAAGCAAACATTTGTGTGTGTGGATGTTGATAAGTGTGAATTGCATCATGTTTTAGGGCTTATTTTGATATGCATTTAAGTGTTAACTTAATTGTTTAGTATGTGCTTAGATTAGAATTATGTTAGTTTATTATTTAATTTTCTTTAATTGTTTTTATAGGTTAGTCAAGCCTTTGAGCTTAATTATTATGTATTTGAGGTACCTTGATGTGTTTGTTAGTATTTCAGGGTCAACATCGAAGGATCAAGAAGTTTCATAGACGCTCAGGTTGAAACAACAGCCCATGATTGTGGCACAATAGGCCACGATCCTGACAGAAGCATTAAATTCAGCTAATGATCGTGGCCCATATCGTGACAGAAGCATAGGACATGGCCCACGATTGTGGCCTACTTGCCATGATCATGATAGAAGGCTCAGATATGACCCACAATTGTGGCTTGTAGGGCTACGATCGTGGGCTACATCAGACAGGTGCACAGACACTCAGAAAAGTCAATTTTTGAGGGAGTTTTTAGACCTTTCGAACCCCAAAAAATCCTAGGGCTACCTAGAACACAAAAGGTATAAAAGGAATAAGACAAAGAAGATAAGGAGTTTTTGCATCAGCAACCATTGAGAAACCTTAGAGAGAGTTCATCGAGAGATTGAGAAAGAGAAGATGGAAGAGAGGTGTGGAGAAGAAGCCGACGCAAAGTACTTCCCAGAATAGGAGATTTCCTAATGTTACTGCCTCCATCATCCATTTAGATCTTTTTTTCGGTGTATTTTCAACTTTATTAATGTATAGAATTGGAATAACCATTGATGATAAGATTGTGTGAATGTTAAGGATGTCTAAACTCACCTTCGGGTTGTTTTTATCTTTGATTTAACAAAAATCTGATTGTTTTATGTTATTTGGATTCATTGTGATTAATTTTTGAGATTGCATAATTTAGTAATAGACTAAGAGGGTGAATTGAATGAAAAATAATTAAATTAGGCTAACAAGAGTTAGGTGATTTAATAAGAACGAGAAATTTTAATCAAATAGGTAATTGTGTGAAGAGAGATCTCACATAGGTCGTGGCTTGTCTATTGGAAAACTTCAGATCTAATTAGGGTTTAGATAGATTGTTAATTGAAAATTTGCAATTTTCTATAATCTGATTAGGGTTTATAATTTAGGGTTAATGGTTATAACTTGAGAGATAGATTAGGATCATCTAGGACCAATGATCCAATAATTTATAATCGATTAGGTTAGTGTTAAAGATAGGTAAAAATTCCCCTTTCTCTCAATTAATAGTTCTTTAGGTCGATTCTTGAATGTTTGCTTTGCACTTGCTAATTTGTTAATATTCGTGATGTATTCTTGAATTGAATTGCATTCCTGTTTTAATTTCATTACATTTTGAATATTACGCATTATTTTGGCCTTAAATTTTAGGATTAGGTTAACTCTCCTCATGGGATCGACACCTTAGGTACTACGCAAATGACACATATGTTTGTGGATTATCTAGTTTAAATGTTAAAACTTATGCATATCAGAAAACCATGATCAGTAGTTAATACCATTAATTCATCATGCTAACCTGTTTTGAATACTTCCCATGTTGGTTTCCATTTCATGCTAGATAAGCTTCATTTTCATGAATAACTGATAGGAACATTTATTCTTGTTAGTTCTCCTTCCTCTCCTAGTTTTAAAACTAGTATCCTTTCAAGTAAATCTAAATTTGTCTTTATTTTAATACATATTTTTGCAAAATAGATCCTTTTCATATTAGCAGTTTGTGAATTCATGCAAATTGGCTTTCCAAGGGAATTAGCTAAGAAGCTTAATCCCTCAATTGTCCAAAACTCTAAAATCACATCATAGAAGTTTACCCAGATAGGAAATATGTCAATATTACCTCTATTATGGTCTAATCTTGGCTTCATTTTTTAATAAACATTACTTGTCCCTCTATATGTCAAGGACCTTGCTTAATTATTTCTTTTAAGTAACTTTCTGAAAAGAACTTGAAGAGGAAAGAACCATCATTAATTAGTAGGATTTTTCACAATCCCTTTTTACCCCATCTTATTGTAGTCCAATCATGCACAATGTAATATCCCATCTTTTGAATTGTTAAGGGATTAAAGTGTTAGATTACTAAGTCTAATGAGTTGCATCACATAGAATGAATTTGGTACATTTATGACATGATTTTATGATTTCAAGAATATGCATGATAATAACATACACACATGAATTATGATTTAGACAAATTACACTCAATTGACATATTCCGGGGTATGAAACTAAAATGAATGTGACATGAATGTGCATTTCCAATGTCTTGTAGTTTGGTTTACCAATAACAAGAATTGATGGATTACAATCAGTAATTTGTAATTAATTATTGCAATTGAGAGATTGATGAGTTAATTTGTACATTTAGCTTAGGAAAAATGTCAAGTGGTAAGACAAGTTGACACATGAAAATTTAAGATGACTAGGCCTATGAAATAAGTGACACATGGCAGTAGAATTGAGTGACAAATGGCTTAGAGATTGAGTGACAAATGGTAGAGATTTAGTGACAAATGGCAGTGAAAAAAGAGGACAGGTGGCTTACATGCATATATGACAAGTTTCATTTTAGAGTAATGACACCTTGCATCGAATGAATTGAACTATTGTAGAAGGTTGTTTCATCTCTACGTTTGTTGTCTTCTTTCTTCTTCTCCTCCCTCTCACCACCGAGAACTCAATTCTTCCTCATAGCTTTCAACTTTTTCCTAAGTTCTATCCATTATCACCTTCTATTTGAGATGGTCTTGCATACATGTAAGGCTAGGTTATCTTGATAATTGAGGAGCCAATTAAGCTGATCAAGTAAGTAAAATACTGAATTTTTGTGATATATGTTAATAGAACTTAATTATGACTGAATTGGGGATGGATTGATCATGATATTGATGTTAAATAAGTGCTAGAAAAATGATGCATGAATGGTAGTTTATATTTTTTTTATAGAAGTGTTTTTGAATTTGGAAAATTTAGGACTACATGTATGATGTTATAAAATGAATGGTGAAGAACCAAATGAGTAGAGTTTTGTGAGATTTATGTAACTAAGATGGAAGTTATTTTAACATGAATTGAAGTAACTTTTGAGAGTATAAATTCTGGAAAAATTGAAGTGTTAATGATGATCCTAAGTAGATGAAATTCGTGGAGACTTAAGGGAAATTAGATAGTGCACATCGGGGCACTTATCCCACCATCCTAGGAAGGTCCCTCACGATCATGGTCAATGCTTTGAAATGAAAATTTTATTTTTTGTGTAATTGTTGAACCACATGAGGATAAGTCACTTTACTTTGGTGCATTTGGATTTAATTGGGGCTTGAAATGAACTTAGATTATTGCTTGATTAATTGGCTAAAAGCTTGACAAGTTTAAATTATTAATTAATTTCATAACTTAAGGAATTGATTGTTTTGATATTAATATATCAAAATATAGTCATTACGAGTTATCAAAGGAATAAAGATGTTCTTATGAATGTAAACATGATCTTAAGAATATAAGTAATGTGTATTAGGCATGAATGAATAAGCATTAATGAACATGAGGAAAGTATGAATGAGAATTGAATAAATGTATAATTAATGAATTTTAGAGTAATCAAACTTACTCAAGGTATAAATCTGAATTCAAAGTGGTAATATACAAGCTATAATATTTAAATGATAAAGATCTTTGTATATGAATACATACCTAGAAAGTCAGTTGAGTATGCATTGAAACATGGCATAAATATATGTGAATGATTGAATAATCATATGATTAACTAAGTTAGTGATTTGTTAACTATGTGTGTATGCATGACGATAAACACGCATGGTGATCGCTAACATCTAGACATTGCTGGATCATCAAGGCAATATATTATTTGGAGCATACTATGAGTTAACCTAGATGTTTCTCACTATGATTGAATTATTTTTGGTTAACTTTCAGTTATTAAATGGTTACTTATATGATTGCTATGATTTCAGACATTATTGATCTGAGGAGTTTGATACTTAGGACTATATATGGAAATGTTTTCAAATTGGATGTGTAATATGGAATGTGCACTCAACTGAATGTTGAATGTCGGACTCAGGTTCGAAGAATGTGATAAATGATTGAAGTTACCAACGTGAAAAAGAGTTTTAAGCTCAGGAATTGGACATAAAAAGCTACAAGCTTAGTTAATAATGAGCCTGGTAGCTACAACAGATATGGGACAGTAAATGAAATGAGCTTAGTATCCACAACGGATACAGGATAGTAAATAGACACTCAGTCACAACAAAGTATAATGAAAATGGAGTCACGTGTGCATTTGCATATATATAACTTTACATATATCATATGAATGATTGAGATGAATTAATGGATTATTCTGAATTAGTGTTATGAAATGTTTATATATATGTTGTCCTTGTACTTGAAAAAATGTGACAAAATATGATATGGGATTTGATATTGGATGATGGGTTAAACTTCTTGTGGTTAGTTATATACTTGACTTTGTGTTCTGACTGAAGTGAGCACATCGATGATGGTTCACTCACTGAGTTTTGCAAACTCATCAAAATTGTAACATTATTTTTCAAATTCATAAGAGATCTAGCTAGCCTAGTTGGAGTATAGCTACAGCATTTGGACATGAGTTAGTGATCGGGATCAGTTTTACTTGTAGATGTCTATAGTCAATATGCATCAAGAATATCATTTCTCAAGTGTTGTAAAATGTACATGTGAATTTTGAAATGTAATGACATTTATGATTAGATATGTCTGTAAATGAAATAGGCCAAAATGAATATTGGTTTGCTTATGATATGTGTGATGTTTTAAAATGTGTTAATGCGATTGTCCTAATGTGCCATTCCCATAAGGTATGTTCTCAAATATCCTCTACTATGTAAGGCATATGCTCTATGAGAGTGGTATGTTACACATAATAGGGAAAGTCAATCTTCTATCCCAGAAAAAACCTACCAATCAATTGGGGGTGAGCACTCCATCCTTCATCACATTTATAAATTTTTAAGCATTCTTTTATTATATTGAATGTGTAATTTGTTTTTTCATGCTCCTTCAGGTTGTTTAGTCTCCTTAAAATAATCAATCTTAACATTATCATTCGTAATCACCGTGGTAGATGTTTCTTTAGCCTTTGGAGCTTTAAGTGAGTTATGGGAAGTCCTCCTAAGGTAGGCTCTGGGAGGTAGATGACACCTCCTTCTCAGTATGCCAAGCCTTCGAGAGGCCCTCCATTGAGGAAGATCCATAGTAGCAGGAAAAATAGTATTTTAACATAAGGATAAAGAAACCAGAAGCAGGAGTTTAGTTTCCAAAAAAGGAAATTTACAGGGGTAAAAGCATCAAAGTAGTTAGAGAGAGTTCAGAAAAATCTTAGAGAGAGAAAGTGATCTTGATCACAATTCTAGTTGCATAAAGTGCATCATATTTTTCTTAAATTCTAATTTATAGAGTTAAAGTGATGCTAAAGATAATAATCAACTCCCCATAAGGGGAATTTATATAAGGCCAAAGCATCAGAGAAAATATTCTAATGTCAAGAGATGTATCTTAAAGCTTGACTTTTGAAAAACATTTTAACTCAATTGAACGGGATTTTTTGTAATGCCCTAAAATATTTTACTTTCCTATAATCTTCATCCTTTAGTTATCTCAATGTTTTTCTACCACTTCTTAAAACATTTTCGTGAATGAAAAATTGACCCCTACATTTGGAGATGTTAAAGGGCTTCTTCAAAGAGAGCCCTATCCCCTCTTTTTTTGCTCTATACATTAAGATACTCACTCAATTGACTATAATCAACATAGAGAATAATAGTATGATTACATACCACTATAAGCACAAACCAGATAAAACTCTTCAACCTTTCATTCATGAATGATCTCCTACTCTTCAGCAAAACTAATATTCTTCTATTAAATATTTCTTAAATGTCTTCAAGAGTTGAACAAATTATGAGGGCTACAATAAATCTAAGTAAAATCTATCATTATGTCATAGTAGGAAATTCAGAAAAAGATTATATATTACATAATACATAGATCTCAAGTTTGGAGTGCCACTATTAAAATACTTAAGGTTTCCTGTTAGAACAACCAAACTCACTTACATGGATTGCATTTCATTGTTTGAACTTATAAAGCATAGATTTAACAATTGGAATACAAGAAACATATGCGACACAAAGAGACAATGATTAATCTTTAAGTCATATGTAACCTATGTATATTTTGGAATGTCCACCTCTCTCATCATATAAACATGGTTAGTCAATAGAAGGTTACTTTAAAATTTCTTATAAACCTGAGAAAAAAATGATACTGTAAAGGCTAAGAACAAATAAAGTGAGTTATGCTTCTTGAAATAAAAAGGAGGGTTAGAATTGAATGCTTTGCATATTAGAAACCTAATCTCATAATCACCTTTTCTTCAACTATCTATATTCTTCATTGATCGAGAACATCATCCTTTAACTTTAAAACTTGTAGTATAACTCTTTACAATGGCAAAGTATACTCGAATGGGATACTAAAGTCACAGCCAATAAAAAAGGGTAATGAAATTTATTGAAGATGATTTTCAATTATACGGTGCATACATTTTGGAAGAAAAGAAATATAATAATTTTCATGAACTAGAAAACAACTTCCAACAAACTTTACTAACATGTATATAACTAATTTAGAGAGGTAACAATTGACAAAATAATTGACTCAAATTTTAATACATTCATGGTAATCAAATGGAATCTTCAAAGTCTTTTTTAGTGTTAGAATTGTATTCTTACTAAGCTTGGCCATATGGGATCCTCAAACCAACTCTGTCCAGATCTTAGTTAAGATCGAGCTGTGTGGCTAGAACTCATTCGAACTATTGCAAAATATTTTTTTATTTTAATTAACCAAAATGATATTATTTAAGTTTTAAACTTTAAACTTAAACTTATCAAAATATAGGAAGTTTGACAACAAACTTAGCTAGATAAGGGAAACTACTATAATAAGGGGCAACAAAATAAACAAAGTGATGGAATGGTAAACAATAGAAAATACTTAGATATACTTTATTATAAGTTCTATAGATTGTGTTTTACAATCCTTAGCTTATTACTTTGAATCTTATTCTTATCCCTTTGTGTAGTAATGAAATGGCTTTTATTATTTTTAAAAAAATTACAGAACAAAAGGACATCATTTTGAACAATTATACTAAAACAATGACATTTTGAAGAAGGTGCTTGAGTTGAACAAGGTTGAATTGGTCTTAAAATGCACCCCTAATTCTTGCTCAATTTTTATTTTTTTAAACGAAAATTGAATTAATAAATAGGAAGTGGAGGTTTGATAAAAAGGATAGACATTATAGGGGCTTATCCGTTACATCTTTTCAAGATAACGTAAAAAGAAGAGCCAACCTAAAGTTGAGGTGTTGATAGTATTGTTGCTAAAGTTGCAGTGATGCTAGGATTCTCAGACTACTGTGATGGCACAAATTTTGCAATAAGATGTGCTCCCTAACTTCAGTGAGAAGCATGGATTTCAAGGATTTTTTATAGGAACTTTTGTTTGCGAAACGTCTTAGATTTCTCTCCTACCATAATCGGTAAACACAAAGACCCAAAGCAATGTGGTGGATCATCTAGTTGGCTTTCATATATGCATTCAGATTGGATAGATGGAAGAATATATCCAGAAGTGACTCCCTTGAGTTGAGCCATTAACATTGCACAGTGATATATTTTTAGATATCTTTATTAAAAGAGCATTCGAAAAAGAGATGGTTCCGTGATTCCTCATGTAACAGGCACATAGGACAAGATGTATTAACTTGCTTGAATTGCATACGATCTATGGTGCTTAGTTTTTTTTAATAGCTAACCAGAGGATAAAGGAGAGTTATGGTGTGAATGGATTTTTCCTTCCAGAAGAATGTATCATGTGCGTTCAGCTTAAAAGGTTGGCCAAGTTGAAGATGCCTTAACTGAAGTGGAAAATGTCATTCATTATCTTGGATTAGGGACTTTAATTTATGTGTAGAGAAAGGATGTGAGCTCCTAAACAGTGTAAGGAGTTGATCAGTGGTCCCTAGTTTGACCACTAGAAGGTGACTAATCTACCATCATCTATTGTGCAGGACATCTCCTACTATACTTGTCCCCTACTGTAATATCTTATTAAGAAAATAGGAATGCAATCGATGTTTTTATATTGCCCAGATACTTTTACTTATAGGAAATAAGAGTGTAACATTTGATCCAAAGAGAAGTTTTGTCGATCAAAATCCACCGTAATCGTTTAATAAGTAATGTTTAATTTATCATTTTGATTGGGCATAAATCAAGACCACCTTCCCTTTTCAGCAGGCATAATGTTGACCATTTAACCTTTGCCACTACTAGGGAGCTATTCGAATGGCTCCATAAGAAATTATTGAGCATTCGTTTGATTGATTTGATTATTCTTTGGGGTAGGAATTTATGGGAGCTCCAATATATATGCATAGGATTAAGAACTGATTAAATGAGTTATAATTTGCCTACATAGGAAATGACTTGCTCACCCACGACTGAACTCATTTTGTGAACTTTTCTAGTAGAGGAAGGAATTCTAGGCGATTGAGACATTTTGTAGATATGAGGAGACCATGATACAAGATGAGAGGATGTTTGTGTTTCACGCCCATAGCAACAATGATGGGAGGCTCTAAGTTACTGGCGCCTTTGGAGAGAATGAAGTGACTTTTTGTAGATTTATTTCTATACTTGAGTATAATTTGAAACTTACGAGAGTTCACCTAAATATGAGAATGGAATCCATGTTTTCCCTATAAAGTAAAAGCAAATTGTCTGAAAATAGAGGTTAGGTAAACCAATGCTTTTGGATTTTGTGTGAAACCAAAAATTTGGGTTATTTTGTACTTTATGTTTGATAATGGCATTAAGGGTCTCCATGCATAAGATAAAGATGTAGGGAATAGGGGATTCCTAGTCGAAGGCCATGAGCTGCTTTAAAATATGTGATGGAACTTCCATTTATTAGGATAGAGAGGGGTGAAAATGAAATACATTATCGTACCCAGTTGATAAATATAGCTGGAAATCCATAAGCTGCTAGCATTTTCCATAAGAATTCCTAACTAATATTGTCGAAAGCTTTATGAAAGTCAATATTCATTGTGTAATGAGTTGCGTGCTCTAAAATATCCCCTTAACAATTCTTGCACGATGAGGACGTTGTCTCTTATGTGTCAGTCTTTCAAGAATGCTCCTTGATTGTCATTTATCAAGGGAGCTATGGTTGTCTTTAACCTGTGGAAATGATCATAGAGATATTTTTATAGAGGAAGTTTATGCAAGTTATAAGTTTGTAATCCCCAAAGGTAGAAGGGTTACGAACCTTATGGATAAAGCACAAAAAGGTTTGGTTGATTTATTGAGAAGCGAACTATTGGAGAAAAATTCCTTGACTGCACTCTTGACCATGCTTCTAATAGTTTTCCAAGAACGTTGGAAAAATATCCATTTAGTTCATCTGGTCCAGGGGCTTTCTAAGAGTTCATACTAAAAATCACCTTTTCAATCTCATCATCCTTGACAAGCTTAGTTAAATTAGCAAAGTCGAGTGAATTTATTTAGGGCAAGTTGAGTTGATGTAAATTTGTTTAAGAAGTGGCTGACGAGCTAGGCGTACAAAGTAGAGAGGTGAAGAATTTGATGACTTCAGCTTGAATGTCCTAGGGGTTTTGTAAAAGTGTCCCTTCACTGTAGGTAATTGAGTATAGCTTGTTATGGTTTTTTTTAGCTAGGATTGTGTTGAAGAAGAAATTAGTGCATCTGTCACTGTCTTTGAGCCAGTTAACATGAGCTCTTTGCAAGAGAAATGAGAAGTGATTTTTCACAACCTGCAAGAATTTGGAAAGAGCTATTTTTTCTTCATCCAGTAATGTTTGATCAAATGGTTTAGAGGCCATCTGCTATTGGATATGTTCAAGCTCAATTCTAATAAAGGTAACAACTGAAGTCGTTAGTCCTTTGGTGGTGTTTAACCATTTGAGTTCAACTTTAATAATTTTCAATTTTTGTAGACAAGCAAATTGTTTTTTCCCTATAACACACTTCTCTAACCCTTTCCTACAATCCTCATAGAAGCTGGGTTCATGAGAAAGAAAATTGTTGAATCTTAACGAATGGTGTTGTATAAGTTGCTAGAATAGTTTATCAATTGAGATTAAGGTATGGTCCAAAAATAATGTGTTTTTTAATGTAGCAAACCTGTGAGGAAAGTGGTGCAGCCAGAGATCATTTACAAGAGCTCGGTGGAGTTTCTTTTTGATAAACCACTTCAAACCTTGTTTATTCTACCAAGTATAGAGGTGACACATATGCTTAAGATCTGTTACACCCAACGTGATTGACATACTCTTTCAAATTTGTGGAGAAGTTTCTGAGGTTAAGATGGCCTTGAGCTTCCGATGCATAAAGGTGGAGTTAAAGTCTCCACAATTTAACCAGGGTTATGTGATGGATATGCTTATATGTCGAAGATTATTCCATAAATTTTTCCTTCAAAACCCAAAATTACTGGCATATATGAAAGATACATTAATGTCAGTATGTTCCTATAAGAAGGAGACTTTCAGATGTATAACTTGTTCACTGGCTTCTAGCATATCCATTTGAATGTCATTGAATCGGTAGAATACAATAATTTTTCCATATGTGTGATGAGAATGGTTTGTGATCATTTTCCATTATGGCCCCAAAATATGTAATTTGTCAAGATTCCCTACTCGGATTTTTGTTAAAGAAAAGCAACGATGAGAGGTCATTCTCACATTACAAAATCTCTTACCCTACGTTTGATTCATCTCCCCATGGCTAGGGACAGATGACAGGGACACAAAAATCCTGTCTCCGACCTGTATGCTTGCTGTCCTCGTCGATTTTTGTCCGACTCTAGATGACAGAGACAAAAAATTTTTGTTTTTTCCAAAGATGAGGGACAAGATTTCTTATCCTAGTGACAAAAACAAAACACATACGTAAATTTACAAGAATACCCTTCAGATGATTTACTTCTGATTCAAGGGTAAGACGATTTCTTTTTCAAACCCAACAACACACCTCCTCGCCGACCACTCCTCTTCGACCAGTGCTTTCTATTTTGTCGCCCTTCTTTGCTATGCTTCGTCTCAGCAGTAAGGTAAGTTTATTTTGTTGTTCATCTCCTCCCCTTGTTTGCCTGTGTCCTGTCGTTGCATCTCCTCCCCTTGTTACCCTAACTTGTTCATTCTTTCTGATTTCATTTTGTTTTCGTCTGTAAGAATTTAATGTTGTGTCTTATTTTGTTGCCACTGCATCAAGACTTGATTTTGTCCCCTTTAGTTATGTGCATCGGATCAGCTTTTCTTTCTTTCTTTTTTAATTATTTTGGCTCTTCTCTTACTAGTTTCATACTTGGGACATGCTTTCCTTTACTTTGATTGAAGTTTTCAGCCGCTGCTTTAGTTGGTCAATTTTTGAACTCCTTTTTTCTTAGTTGGTCAATATTTGAACTCCTGCTTTAGTTGTTGTGATTGAACTACTACGCCTCTTTCTTTCTTAGGTGAACTGACTTCTAATTAATTAACTTTTGTAAATGACTTCATGTTTAGATCACATGACCACAGAAGACTCCTTAACATCTTCTCTATGGTTTTGATAAGCCCTTTAAAGAGAAAAATATGAGGGGATAAGTAGACATATAGAATTAAGTATAGAGTTGAATAATTGCACCCTATCAGTAAAAGAGAGACATATACTACATCAAATACAAAATCTTGTATATATTTTTTCCAATATTAGTGAGCATTTCTTAAATCTTATTTTTCTAGTTGTGATTGGTAGATAGGTAAAAGGAGGATCCTAAAATTGTAGATTTGTGATTTAGGATAACTAAGGGGTAAGGTATTTTGTAGTTGCAGAAACTATTAACTGACTTTGTGGGAGCTTAGATTTTGAATTTTAAGAATAAGGCAAATATAGTTTTTATTGATTTCTCTTAACATTCTTTATTTTAAAAAATTTAAGACAACATCAGTTACTATTTCTTTAATAAGATTTCAAATTTTTTTATTATAGAAAACTAGCATTAGTCTATCTAAGCCAAGAGACTTATCTAGATTGAGCTCAAACACGTCTCTCTTAACATCCTCAGTATTGAAAGGTTCAATACTGAGGCCAGCTGATAACTTGAAAAAAATACTTTCATCCTAAGTAAATGAATCTTCCTTCTTGTCTATACAAGGCAGAAGCACCATTCAACCAAAACTTACAGCTATTTCGTCATTAGCTCTCCATTTTACAAAACATAAATAAACTCGACCTCTCTCTCTCTCTCTCTATCTGTGTGGGTGTCTTAAGTGAGATTCTATTGTCATGGTTAGTGGTCTGACACACAAGAAACTTCAGGCACGAGAATATTAAAATAGAGCAGAGTTGGATTTTTAGATGTCTTAAGCCACAAAGGGTTATGGTCAAAAGAAATAAATATTTTCTATGACTTCTCATAAATAAATAAAAAAGCACAAGGTTTATGGGGCATGATGAATTTCCAGCTTCATGTCAACCCATTTGTCCTGTTTAGTTTTCTTTAGTTATAATGTTTCTTATCCATCAGAAAAATGAAGATTTGGAGGCATAACCTAGAATTAAGTGCTCTATGAATTTTGAAATGTGAAACTATGCACTGAGCCTTTGACCTAACACTACATGGATTAAGATGAAATCAGTAATATGTGGTAACATCTTTGGTCCAAGTCAATAGAAATGGAACACACAAACTTAAAAATGATATTATTTGTCTCAAGAGAAAAAAATTAGAAAGAAGAATTTCTTGGTAGCAATTTTCACATGAACCTAATTGATGGATTAATATAGTTATCACATTGTCTTGGTTTACCTTATCAGCTGAGTCAGTGAAAACACAAGAGTGCCACGACACCAACTAATTAAACTGATTGGGTGTGACAAACATATTTGATGGTGTTTGCACCAGTCATATTCTGTTTTCCCTTGTTCTTTTTTTCCTGACAATTTAATTGTTCCGACAAACTTGATCAAAGTTTTGTTGTTCTTCCATGTCTTCTTGGACCTTGTTCAATTTCTATCCGTGTTATGTCTCTAATAAATTCTTCTTTTAGGCTATTTTTGCTATTTATTAACAGATAACGAAGTTGGAAGTTTGAAAGTAATGAGAGGAAAGTTTGTGTATCAAGTCAGCATTGACTCTTAATTGAGAAGGTTTGTCTTATGATCTTTACAAATTACAATATAATATGTTTAATGTAAATGATATATATTAAAAAATCTAATTTTAAAATTGGGAACATGGACAAATACAAGAATGGGCAATCTTACGGATCTAAATCACAAATTTTGGTGTGTTTACTAATTACTTGCTTGCTGTTTTCCATAATGAAATTTTTATTTGTTCTTTATTCTTGACTTCTTCGTTGTGGCTTGTTTATGATCATGGTATTTTTTAATCTTTACATACTTTTTTTATTTTCACAAATGGATAACTTAGATCATGATGCTGTGTTTAAGTGTCTGACTTTGTTTGACCTTTGGAATGGAGAATTGGATTTAATGAGAATGGTCATGTTGCTATGCTTGTATGTATGAAAACAAGCCATGTGTTGAGGTTGATAGCAAGTGAGTGTTGGAAGAATGGATGAGGGTAATTGTTTTTTTGGATTGGTTTGTTGTTTATAGAAGCATCTTAATAATAATTTTTTTGTCAGGCTAAAGTTTTCTATTCCTTTATCCAGAGACACCCTAACAAGTACTACACTCCTAGAAAGCCTTTCCCGCTTTATTCTATACTTGAGTTTGTGTTTGGGAGAGACAGAGCCACTAGTGCACAAGCATAAGATGCTGCAGATGTTGTTGCTGAGCTTGAAACAGATGAAATTGATTGTGATGCACTAGCAACTTAATCAGCTCCTACTGCCCCATCAGATCCAGTACGACCATCGGACACTCCAATTCCAACTGCTTCTGCCCCTCCTACTGGTTATGTCGGCTCTTCAAGCAACATAGAAGGGAGCCAACAAAACAAAGGGAAGAGGAAGATGAGGGATATTGAAGTGTTTGAAAGCCTTGCTGCCTCATTTGCTCGGGCCATTGACAACAATAGAGAGAATTCAAAGATCATTGCTGATGCCATTGCAGGAGTGCAAATTCCCAAGCTAGGTGAAGAGCTTGGGAATTTGGGTTTCTCCAGTGCAGAAGTTGTTAGGACTACAAGGATCTTCGCAAAGAATGCGCATGCTAGGAATCTTTTCTAGGGTTTAACCACTGACCAAAAACAGGCTTACGTGAGGAGCCTCTTAGATGATGAAGTGTAACTATATTTCTTAATCGTTAATGGCTTGATAGTAGCTTAACATGTAAATACATTGTGCATTGTCTTCAAACAGACTATGTGATTTTGACTGATGATATGATGAATTGTTGACTTTGTTTGTACACGTGAATCACTGATGAATAGATGGTTTAATAAATATTTAATGTTTCTAATTTATGTACGTGTATGCATCATGCGTATATGATTCATTTTCAGGTACTTAACTATAGGCATATATAATTTCTATGTCGTATTTGTTCGACGTCAAGTAGGTATTTTTATAAATTGGGATGATGTTAAATTGGCAACTGAGGGCTTTCCTAATGCTCGATTCAAAAGGTATCGAACGTTTGTTGAAGCAGAAAATGCCTATGTCATGGATGTCAATAGGCGTACTTCAAGTCGAAATGACGAAATTGTTCCAATCGCCAATGAACCCTCATCAAGACCGAATCAATTTTCACTTCTACCAAATGAACGACAACATGAAGTTGCAACTTTGCAAAAAATATGGCATGGACTCAAGGATTTCTACTTGTTGCCATTGGAGTCATTTTGGGTATTATTATTAAAGATATTCTTAATAAAATATAAGGCTTGGATGTACCTTCAACCTATCATGTTTTTAATTCCATGAAATCGTAGTGTTTTATTAAATTATGATGTATTAGAATTTCAAACTTGTGAGATTTTTTAAAACCTATTATGTAATTAATTCTATGAATGTTTAGATGTTTTATTAAATTATTATGTACTAGAATATCTAACTTGTAGGATTTTTTTAACCTATTATGTAATTAATTCAATGAATGCCATAAATAAAAAAATGAATTATGATAAAAATAACTTATATAATAGTTAAATAATAATATAAAGAGATAAATAATAAATTCCAAAATATAAAAAATAGAAATAGAAAATATTAAACTATAACAAATTTTAGTGCAATTAACCTTTTTTAATATTTGAAATAATTATTAATAATTTTTATAAGTGTATGAATGATGATATAAGTGTATAGATGACACGTAAAGAATTTTTATACCTTTCACTATTATATACATCTTAAAATATTCATATTGACTCGATCAATGTTTAAGCAACCTTCTTAAATTAAATTATTCAAAATATGAATATATCAATTTATTAATAACGGTAATGACAATCGTTTGTTTTTTAAATTAATTAATAATGTTTAATTAATTAATTATAATTGTATACAATTATAATTAATTAATTATAATTATAAGTGTATACAATTAATTAATTATAAGTGTTTTATAATTAATTAATTATAAGTGTATACAATTATAATTACAAGTGTATGCAATTATAATTAATTAATTATAATTATAAGTGTATACAATTATAATTAATTTATTATTTTAATTATAAGTGTATACAATTAATTTTTGTTATTCAATAACTCATTTCATTTAATTTTTAGGTTTTGCATTTCAATAAATATTTAGGTTTGTCGTTTTATTTCATCGTAATTTAAAAATTACAACTACACATAAAAAAAATATTGATACAATTATAAAATAATCAATGAATTATATATATCCAATCATATTATACTGCAAGGGCATTTTCGTCATAGACATTATTTTTATGTTCTGTTCCATGCAACCAAGCACATTTCTGTCCTCGAGACAGAGACAATTTTTTCTGTTCTGTCCATCACAACCAAACAGCTCACCGTCTCCAAATTTCTGTCTCGTTCCGTCTCTGCATATTGGAGACAGTAACCAAACGCAACGTTAAGGCAACAAGCTTGGAGGGACAATTTATTCCTCATACATTCCATATTAGGAGAGACATATTATATAGAAGTGTTTTTCGAGCCTTTACCCTTGCTCTTTTAGGATTTCTGACGGATTACACTATGGAAAATGTCAGTTGAAGCGAGACCAAGCAGTTTCATTTGCGTGTCTAGTGTTTCATCCATTGTTGAGTTGTTGGGAGGTTTAGGGTCAACAACTAGTTGGATAGGTTCAACTACTAAGGAAGATGGAAGAAGTAACACACCTAAGTTAGATTTTGGAGGCGTAACAGAGTGCAAGATGTTTGAAGTATTCATTGAAGGATGTTTGTGTTGTTTACTTGCATCACCCGTTTCAGTATAGGAAATTTCATGAATTTGCAAGGGTGGGAAATCAAGAGGGTAATTTCTTCAGCAATAGTGGGATCTGCTACAATTATGTGACCAGGAGAAGTGGTGTGCTTGGATGCTAACATCGGCGTTACAACTGTAGTATCGATAGTATCCATAGGAATATGAGGTTCAGTACAATGAGTACTATCTTCACTGCCCATTAACTCTTGATAAGTTCCAGTTTGAAAATTCCTTCCGGTTGCCTTCCAAATTTTCTCTTGTGGTTTACAGGGGGTCTCTAGTGGTAGGAGATAGCAATGCTATCTTCCTATAGTTTATCTTCAAAAAGGCGCATAATAGGAATCTCGTTAGGGAGTTCCTTGGAGAGGCAGTGCTCACACAAATTCTTGCATAACCAACATGTTTTTTTGTAGCAGTACGTTCGTCCATATATATTGGTTTGCCGATGTAGCTAGCAAGAGAACTTAAACCTTGGATAATCTAGTATTCAAAGAGAATGTTGTGAAAATTAACCCAAAGGGGTAAGTTTTTAATCTTGATGGATTCAAGTTACAAACTTGGCTGCCATAGTTGTAAAAATATAGGTTGGTTTCATAATATCATGGGCCTTCTTCAAGAACCTTGTGAGTAGCTGCTATTGTGGAGAGGGTAAAAAGGATCAAATTCTCCTCTGCAAGAAGAACATTTGTAAGACCCTTAGTTTTCCATTGTTTATTTGTCCATTTGGCTATCAACGGAAAAGTTGGTCGTTGGTCGAAGAAGAAACAAATGATTGTTGCTTTCCAACTATTCACACCTTCCTTTAGGACTTCGACATCAGGGCATACAATAAGCTTACCTTCCATTTTTACTTACTGGTGGTGTGAAAGTCAAAGTGGAGGTAAATGAGTCACCGTTTCCAAGTATGAATTATTGCAGGGTAAAGGGGAAAAATCAGATAGTTGGGAAATTGTGTGGTTAGTCGTTGATTAGCTAAACTGGTAAGTTGGCAGAGTGGCTACTATGTTTGTATTGTTTTGCTACAAACTTGTCATTTTAATTAGCTAATCGTTAGGAATCTGTTTTCACCTCCGGTAGTTCATTTTCACTGCAATGCATTTTACTTTACCCCAAAAAAATTGGACTTCGCTCTTTACATCTTAATTGATACAAACCCCAATATTTAAAAAATATAATTGAATATTTACAGTCACAAACTTGGACTACACTATTTTAGTAATCGTAGAAGCTTTAACAAAAAAGGTAGGGGTTCATTGTATAATATAGGCAACTATGTTTTTTAAATATAATGGTGAGATGGTACTTAATTAGACGAGAACATATCTTACAAACTTTATCAGTCAAATTAAAAGTGTTCATATCTCCCACGTCACGGAGTGCACTAAGCCCCAAGTTGGATGGAACGAAACGCGTAAGACACCTAGAAATTCCTGCCAAGCAAACATGAATAAAAGGAACAAAAAGGTCGATATAGAGAAGGACTTTTAAAGGTGTTGACTAGATGGTCAAAACTAGTTGTAGATCTAACCATCAATCAAATTAAAAACGGTGAAATGTGACTGATGTCCGTGAATGAACCCCTCTTTGTAATTGTATCTCTCAACCTTCATACCATATGATTCCAATTCACATCACTTGATAATCGACAGAAGACACTTTTCATAAATCTGTGAAACAATCATCTCCTTTAAGAATGATGCCTATTCCTTCAAGCTACCCATCGGATGCTTAATTAGTCACATCTTGCCTTTCCTTTTTTCTTTTAAACAAAATATTTTTCCTTTCTGATTTTTCTCTATATCTATCTTTAGAGTAGCGTTGAAATTAAAGCATTGGGAATTAAAAGGTTACCTTTATATTTGACAATTTGTAACCGACCTCAAATCCCATATTTGATGTATGCTTTTGGTTTATGATAATAGATAAATCTTGAAAGTGAAGAAAAATCCAGTATATGGTTATGAGATTGACAGGCGATAATTCATCCATATGTGATGAATCCAACTCTCAATACTTTACAGGAAAAAGATAGGTTTCAAAATGTAAAGACAAATTTGTCTCATATCGCTTAAGCACATTTATAGGGCGCCACTTCCTATAATATCATTTGGCGTTTGCATTTGTGCAATTAACTTATTTTTCTTTAAGAGATATATATGACTTGAAGCAACCCAACTTTGGTGGCTGTTGTTCAATGTAGAGTTGCTTAGTTGATACACAGTAACGATACTATAATTTTCTTTAAGGTTATATCAATATATAGTGGTTCATCAAGTGCTAGGTCTCTAAATGAGTCGAGCAAAGATTCAGAGCCAATAAGGAGTAGACTGTGTTCGTAGATGATGAGCACAAAAATGTAGATGAATGACTAATTTCTTTTGAGTTTTTCCCTTGTATTAGGGAGGAATTCAAGGATGAAAAATATTAATTTAAAGTTAAAGTAAACCTAGATGAAATAAGATTAGAGCACACAATATTCCTTAAATGTTAGAATATGTAAACTACAGACTTATGATAAAGCATTCTTCTATAGGCATAGAGAGAAAAGTGTCTACCATGAAAAAATCAATCATATATGGCTTGATCCTTCCACTTAATGATTTTTGTATCAAATTATTACATGCGGCATGTCTAACTTAAGTATAAGCTTAAGTCAATAACACCTTACTCTTGGTGCTTAATTCTTGACTTTTTAATAGTCTTCCATTTAAGTAATATGGAATCTAGTGATGGATTTCTTCAAGTTTCTAGGGTGGTATAACATGAATGCTAGATCCAGCGTAAGCATCATAGTGTGTAAGCCTACAAAGAGAACGCATAACTAGAAGAGGGAGTTTATGTTTCTTTCTATGGAGGACAGTAGTGAATGACGGTATAGGTCTACGTGGAAAGTAAATAACTTTAACTTATTTTTTTGTATACAAGGAGAGACACACAAAATTACACAGCGAGTCGTGGGCAACAGACCCCCGACATATCCTCTAAGAGGATTGATAGGCACCTTAAAGGTGTAACTTTTAAGTTAATGATCCCGATCTCAAACCGCTCGGCATAGTTGGCGATCCAGTCCGTGCATCTATTCCCTTCCCTGTAGGTGTGTCGAGGGATGACCACCCAGTTTCAGGTAAATAACTCATTAATCCCCAAAACAAGGGGATTAAGAGAGAGTTGTCTCTAGGCTAGGGATGAAATTAAATTCAACACGTCACGTGAGTTAATGTCTAACTCAATGCAACGATGACCTAGGTTCTAGGCAAGGTTGAGGCCTGAAAGAACTCCCCACAGTTCTGCCGAAAGTGTAGAGCACCATCCAATATTTTAAGCGAAGCCTCCAAGCCAAGCACCTGAACTGTCTTGCAACAGGACACTTGCTGTAGCCGACAAGAGCAATCTTTTACTTGCTCTATCGGTATTGAGTCGAACCCATCCCTGAGGCAGTTTTTGCCAGCCTAATCGTTGTTCACATCGAGGGCGATGAATAAGATTTGCTCGACTATGCCAGATCAACGCCTTATGAATCTGATGGATATACTCTAAGAGCTTATGCAAAGCGGACTCCGGCCAAGAAAAGTGCTCGTCGAACAGGGCCTTGTTGCTCCAAGTCCATAAAAACCAGTCTGTGGTATTGAAAATAATAGCCCGGTCGAAGCCTCGTACACTGTTGTGTGTTTGGAGATTCCTAGACAACCACTCCTTTGTCGGCAAAGTAAAAAAAGTCTGGGGAGTCCGTTTGTGAAGGGAACCGATTCCACAACTGTCGGGCTTTATTGCAATCCCAAACTATATGTAAAGCTGATTCTTCAAAAAAGCAATAGTAGCATGTAGCATCAGTTGTCAACTGTTTTCGAACCCGTTGTTAGTTAGAAAGCAATCGATCATGTGAGAGCAGCCAGAGAAAAGATCAAATTCTTTATGGACCCTTCCACAGCCAAATAGTCTTCCAAAATCTCGCGGGTGAAGTATCGTCTTGGTCCATTATTATTGTATAGGCGGATGCTGTAGTGAATTTTCCATTGTCCGAATTGCCCCAGGTTAGGCGATCAGGGCCTAAGTAAGGCTTAAGCGGTAGAATACCTGCAATTGTCAAGCAAATCGAGGAAGGAAGAAGGTTTTGAAAAATATCCCATTTCCAATTACCTGCCATGCCCACAAAGTGGTGAGTGTGGAGAGTGATAGTTTCATATGGGATGTGATCCACTGCATGGCCTATAAGGGGGCCCCAATTGCCAGCCCAAGGGTCGAGCCAGAATCTGGTCTTTGTGCCATCATATATCGTCCATCGCATACCATGTTGGACATGGTGCCAAGTAGCTTTGTCTTTAGTGATAAGGATAAATTTAACGGCCTGGTATCTAGTTAAGCAAAGCCCTTAGACCTTAGTCAAGCGAAGTATATTCCATTCAAAGAGATGTGATCATAAAAAAGTTATTATTGGAGGCTGAAGTTTCTCATAAGTAGGCTGGTAGATATTCCATCATTTTCTTTTATAACCTGAGAGTAAGGAACTAAACTTGTGCCCAGTAGGGCAGAAGCGACCTTAAACATTATAGAAATTTAAATTTTTAAAATGTTTATTTAAAATTAAATACAATTTTTTACATCAGCTACAAAAAAAAGTAACTAAATACGAAAAAATAAAATAAAACATTAATCAATTGGAGAACCTAAAGACTGAGTACAACTTGAGCTTTATCTAAATGGGTAGAGAAAGTGGTATATAGTCTTCTTTGTTAATCCACTTAAAACCGCACAAGTAAAGATCTTTATTTGAAAAAAAACAAATCAATTGCATGAAAAACAATAAATAGAAAATAAAGATTAGAGAAAACAAACCAAGGAAATAAGCTAAATAATAATTGTAATAATAATCGTCATTAGTTTGTACCACTTCATTTATATATAGAAAATTATCATACTCAATTATACAACAATTTTATTAAATGAATGCATGATAATCAATAAATAAATATACCTTCATCATTGGATATTTATCCAAAGAACCTTTTAGTTGGAAGAATGGTCTCTATACCTGTCACAAGATAAAATAATATAATAAAAGACTCTTAAAATTATAAAGCTAAGAAACTAACATATCATAAACTATGACATATCTGGCCTTTAGTAATTTTAAGATAAATTCAACTAAAAAGGGGAATCACTATCCAATCATTAGTTCTAAAAGTAGACTCTAAAGAGATAACAAATACATGAATTGACAAAAGATCTCATAAAATTTATTATGTAATTGGATAATCACTTTCATATGACATCCACTATGATTTTATGTCAAATTGCTCATTGTTAAATTGAGTCGCAATATTTGCCTCTAAATATTTGTCCAACTCTATCATATTTTAATAGTTCAAGATCCTTTTTTCCTGATAAATTCTTGAAAAGGGAAGTCAAACTTTTTACTATGCTTGATGATGATGATGTATCATCAACGGATGAGGTTGATATTTAACAACTACGAACTTGATTTTTTCTAGTCTTAATTGATAATTATTAAATAAATCACACTAGAATTTCATTAAATATTATCAATATATGCTTTCAACCTATCAGCGCTCATATATCGATAAAAAAATAAAGTCCCTCTATCTTATATCTTGGATCTAACACAAAAATGACTGTCATGATATACCTCATCATATATTAATATTTCCAATGTTAGTACTTAGATAGGTTATATAGCTTTCTCAATATTTCAATTATTTGTATGTTTTGCTCGAATAGCTAAGAATTTACGGAACACCTCTTCTTTTAGTATCCAGTAACCTTGACTATCTAGATATCGGTCTAAGGGCTTTGTAGTTTCCATATCCCCTTTACAAATTGACATAAGAGTATTTAATGGTTGTCACTCAACCAAGGATACATGTTAGGCAAATTCACTGTGTTCAAGATAGCCTTAAGCACTACCATATCTAGTGAATGTAAAGAAAGGAACATATTGATCTTTTAGGAGAAAACTATTTAACCCCAACTCTTTAAATCCTAAATGCTTAACTAGGTAGATATGTGAACAAATTCTAGTCTATCTCCCTTTCTTCAAGTTAAATTATGCTACACTATAGAGGTGGTCTTTGTCCCCTATCTGAAGTAAGTGGAATAATAGCTAATATGATGCACTAAAATTGCTTCAACATAATCAGTAACGAATTGGATCTAGGTTTTAACTATTACATTGATATAATCAATCCTTTATTGCAATCCTAAGCTACCTTAGGGCATAATAAACTAACTATATTCCTTAAGCTGACAATTGATAAAGTTGAAGTTTGATCCCCGTAGGTTATGGTTATTCCTCGTAAGATGAGTTATTCCTAACTTGACTCTTTGTAACCTCTCTTTCTTTAAGTTAATACATTCTTCAACTTTCTAAAAAAAATTAGGCAAGCATTGATTATCTTGTTTATAGTGTTACAATATTAATTAAGTTACCTTTTACTTACGAATTGTTAGGAATACTAGTTAAAGAATGAAAAGTAGATAAATGAGTAAGAAGAGAACACATATGTGATTGTGTATGAAACTTTTACTTGTTGGTTTAACATCAAAAAATTGTAAGAATTAGCTTTATTCATTGGTCTACTTACTAGATTTTTTCTCTATTTTATAAGTTCTCTTTTTGTTGAATGTAAAATGTTGGCTTAAGGAAGTGATACGTATTTTTTATACCTTACTCTAGTAATTATTAGTTTTCATTATTATGTCTTTATTTTTTTAATGTTATATGTGTGCAGTCGTTTTCAAATTTTAATATTGCTTAAGATTTTATAGTGGTGTGTGATGATGGATTTTAGGTGGTTTGTAAAGGAAATTAAAGGTTTGTGTTAACTAACCATTTTCATTTCTAATGTTAAAAGGGTTATGTCTTTTAATATGAGCTTTCCTTATTTATTTTTCATTATTTTGTGCTAATTACAATTTAGGTTAAGTTGAGAAGTTAGATAAGATTCTTTTGCTAATATAAAGTAATTACAAAGTGAAGTGATTTCCATTTATTTATTTGCTATATTATTTTTCTTTTCAGAGTATTAGTAGAGAGACTATTTCTGATAGACTTATAAGATTCATTTTATGGATAATGATAACTAAAATTAGTACGAATGTTATTTATTATAATTTAACAAATCTTATGAATCCTGAAATTTTTGTTAAGTGATGTTTATAAACATGTCTATTCCCTCGATCTATACTTAAAGAGGGTCACTTATTTGGAATGTGTTAGGCTTGATCTCTTTTTAGGTTGTTTTTTTGTAACTAGAGACATCCTTTTTAGTTAATGAATTTATTTATCTTAGAAAAAAAAGTTTCAGGTTGGCTATTTGTAATTAGGGTAGCAATGAAAAGGCATGGTTATTTACAGGAGGCAAAAGTTCGAAAAACAAGTAAAGCAGTTTTACTTCATTCACCAACTTACTGTCACCGATTCTCATTGTTAAGGTTTGATATTTTAGAGGATGTTGATAGAAATTGACATCTTTCACTAAATTAGTATAATAATTATTTTATGAAATCTAATATCATAATAACAAAGACGTGTGAAGTAGTGTCTCATTTTAAAAACTTTTATTGATAATAACTAACACGGACACATTATTCACGCGTCATTCAAGGCGAACACGTTCTCATTGTGTAAAGGGCATCAGACTTCAAACCATTTCCAATTTGTACTTTAATAGAGAGTGAAGTTTATAGTTTGTTTATTTTTTGTTTTAAGTTTTTAAAATGTCACGTATCACATAACTGTAAAAAATCAAACATGGGGCGTGCCATATCTATTGAGTTAACGTAATAAAATAATAAAGACTAACATTATATTATATTTGATAAAAAATTATATTTATTAATTATTACAAAACATACTAGTACTAATTTTAATAATTTTACAAAAGTTGTTGGTTTAAAACATATTATTTATAATGTTTTAGTAAAAGTACAGTGCGAAAAAAAATCTGGAGAGAACTTTTAGATTGATAAAACTGTATAATAAGTAATTATTTTTTAAAAATTGAAAGGAATTATATTAAAATAGCAACAATGAGACATACTATCTGTCTACAGTTAGCATAAGAACAATTTACAATAATATAAACACAAAAGAAAGCATTATAGCATATAATTCTTTCTCAGTGCCTAGCTAATTAAGCTTTGTTTGTAATTGGCAATGATGGCTACTCAAATCCAATTCACAGTATGATCAGCTAACTATTGTTTGCCTTCTTCAACTCCTTTATATATTCTCCTATTGTTTTCCCTCTAAATGAAATTGTTGACGGTATAATAAGTAATTATGCTAAATATAAAGTCAACTATCGCGTAAAGATTAGTAGCTATAGAATCACTAAAAAAATAAAATTTTTACTCTATAATAGTATGATGAATATTTTAAAAAACTTGCAAAGAGAAAAATGAAATGCTTGTTATTATTTGAAATAAAAAAATTTAAAACACTTATCGGGAAGAGGAAATAGAATATTTTTATAAAGTTACGATTTTAAAATAATTTGACATTATTGACTAATCATCATAAAAAATTGATATAGAAGAACTTAAAGTCAATAAGAGAAATAAAAGAGAAAAGATTAATCAGTCACAAGTTATAATTTGGTGGGATAATCAGTCACAAGTTATAATTTGGTGGGATGAGGATTAAGAATTGAATTGACATAAAATAAAGGCTAAAATTCAGATTATATTAGGATTCCTTATTAGATATAAAGTAGAATTATTATGTTATTCTTCTTAAGATATATTATCTTAGTTTATAGGATTTACATAATTTCTATCATAATAGGATTTAAATTAGAAATCCTTTTCCTACTAGAATAGGGATTCTAAGAACTCTATGGCCTTATTTGGTAAAAGACTGGTCAATTGTTTTGTAGTAGATTGAGAGGTATTTAACAGTTTGACTATATCAAATTACTGATAATTATATTTGGTAATTAGTTGATTAGGTTGGCAGATTGAACTCAATTATCTGTTTAGCGTTTTACTCCAACGATTGAGAAATTAAAGGACAAAAAGGCTCATGTGCCCAAAATTTATTACAAATTACAACAGAGGAGAGGGGAGAGAGAGAGAGAGCGAGAGAGCGAGCGAGAGAGAGAGATAAGAATAAAGTGTGAATTCAATTTACTCGAAGTCAAAAAATACTTTGGTTTACTTAAAAATTAAACCAAGTTAGAATTTTTTTTCTTTAACAAATTTTGTACTTCACATTGGTATCATTATTTTTAAAAATTATTCTATTTTAATTAAATTAAATAAGTATCATTGGATTTGGCATTATACAATACAAAAACTGCTACCAAATTATTTTATACTATCCTAAATTTTCCATAATGTTAGATTTAAAGATTGGGTTGGGTAGGAAAATTTCAAATTGCATTCAGTGTACCTATTAATATTTGGATTAAATTTTGTAATAAAGAAAAATTAAATCATTAAATTTAAAATATATTTTTATTTTAAAATATTTTTAAACGTAAAAATGTTTCTATAAATAGTTTTTATGTCTAAAAAATTATTTTAATGTTAATTTTAATATATAAAATTATTAAAAACCTTTTTTTTAGTTTTAGTTATAAGATAAGACTAATTTTACTAAAGGATTACATTTTCATATAATTAAAAATAAGTTTTATGCTCATTAACTACACTTTTTTTTAGTTTAGTTTCTAACATTAATTTAAATAATTATTTTTACTGTGAACATAGGCAAATATGTTTTAATTTATTTAATTTTGACTGATTGATTGAAATAAATTAAAACTTAAGCATAAATTTTTATGAGAAATATTCAAAGAAATATTAAGATATAATACTCATATCCTTATAAATATTTTTCTTAAGTCATGCCTTTATAAGTTATTTTACACATAAACAATTAACACTAAACATTTAACTATACCAAACATCTTTAAATAAATAATTGATACTATCTGCTGGTCAAATTAGTTATATTAATTCGTTGTCAGTTAACTGCTGATAGAATCGGCTAACAGCTAATGCAATCCACCGATTGCCACAAGTCCTATGTATATGTATTCAACCTTTCATCAATGAGAAGCAATCTGGAATTTTTCTACAAACTTGAGTCTTTTACTAGAAAGTGTAATGCTTTCTTCTAAGAGTGATTCTTAGACCCTAGGAGTAATTTTTAGTTTCCTACCTTTTATTCTTTGTGTTCCTTACTAAATTGTAGCACACCTAACCTACATTCTAGCCACTCAAACCTAAATTTTGTCCATATTAAATCAGAAACTCCTAAGCCTATATTTCCAACAATCCATCCTTAAATTCTCAGCTTTACAAAATCTAAAATTTCTGAGTACTTAGCCAAAATTCAAAATTGAAACCTAATATTCCAATAACCTAATATCAGCCATACTTCCTAATTTTGTGCATTTAGCTACTAGTTAATAATTATTTTATTTGTCCTACATCAATTTGGTATTAGAGTTTTGGTTTGCGATGGCAAAACGTAGCGGAAGGGCATATCGAGGAGCATTTAGCGATTAGGAGTGAGATGAGATACTTTTAAGAGTAATAAAAAGATTATACCTTACTAACCCTTGATCACAAGGTGCTCCAAGAACTAGTCAAGAAAATAATATCAGAAAACAAACTACATTTGATGGTGAGGGTGGAGAAAGTGAAATCCAAGAGGAAGAGGCTGACATTAATCAATAGCAAATGGGGTTAGGAAATCAACGCCTACCGAGAGATCTAAGACAAATAAATCATCCAACAGTCCATGGAGAGCGCATCTGAACCTTTAGAGGCCATGATAGAGTTGAAACACATAACGAACTTGGTAAAATTACTAAGAAAGTTTGTGTTGAAGACCCTAATTTTTGAGGAAAGATGGATCCACACTTTTTTCTAGACTGGACAACAGCAATGAAAGATTTCTTCCACTATTATCATATGTCAATCAATTGAAAAGTTCAATTCATAAAGAGGAAGCTAATTAGACATGTTAATATTTGGTGGAGATCGGTAGAGGATAGACTTTGGAAAATAGGGCAGGCATAAATTATTGATTAGGAAGAGATGAAGCTGAAGTTATCAGAAAAATACTTACATTTTATTATCAAGAAGATCTCTAATATAAACTCATAACCTTTAGACAGTGGATTATGTCCGTAACTGAGTATACGAAAATATTTGATGAACTTTCTATCTGACCTGAAGGGATGGAGTCAGAACGATAATTTATATCTTACTACAAAAATGGCTTAAGGGCAGAAATTTGCAAGTAACTGATAATGCAAAGGATTATAACCTTGAAGATGCATATTATTTGGTTTTAAGAGTGGAACAATACTTAGGAAAACAAGTAATTAAAAAGTTTCAAAGTCAAGCTAGGGAGTTTGATATGAAAAAAACTATAACAGTATAAAACTTTAAATCAGCACCTAATATATCAAAATCTACACCACCAAACAACTATAAAACTTCTGAATGAGTTGAATTTAAAGGCAAAGCTATAGTTGAGACTGGGACGAAGGGAGGAAATAATGACAAGAAGTGCTTCCGATGTAAGTGGAGGGGCCACTTTGCGTATGAATGTCCTACTAAAGCTTTGCATATGATGAGATAAAAAGAAAAGGAAGAATCTAATGAGTACTTGTGAGAGAACGAAGTTGGAGAGGAGTTACAAGGAGACTCTAGTGATGAAGAGATAAAGTATGCAAGCTTATAATTGATGGAGCAAGTAGTATGAATGTTGTATTAGAGACCATGATGAAGAGATTGAATTTACTCACAAACAAACATCTAAATCCCTACAAAGTTATTTGGATAGATGATATTACTATACTAGTTGCTCGAAGGTGTTTGATGTCTTCCAAATTAGGAATATACGAGGACTCTATTTAGTGTGATGTCATTCCTATGAAAGTATCCTATATGTTACTTGGGCGACCATGGCTTTATGATCAAGATGTCTAACACTTCGGAAAAGCTAACACCTATCATTTTATATTTCATGGAAAGAAGATGGTTTTGAAGCTTATATAGGTAGACAAGGTAGAAAAACATAACAAAGTGGATTTTTTGGCAAATCCTAAAGCTGAAACAATTGAACAACAAGTTCAAAAACCTGAACAACAAGCTGAAACGCCTAAACTAGAGGTTGAAACACCTGAACATCAAACTGAAACCCTTGAACAATAAATCAAAATGCAAAGACAACAGCATGAAACATCAAGGTAATAGGCTGAAAGAAACGAATTGCAAGCTAATATAATAGAATAGGGGGATGAAAGATTAATCAATAACTACTTAGAGTTTTGAAACTTGATAATTCAAAACTTGATGATGTCCTTGGTGTTGATGATGAAGATTATGTTGTAGTGGACGAAGGAGAAGTAAATTTGGACGAAGATGCAAAATTGACAGAATATAAGAATAAAAGGGAAGCTATAAGTGCACTTACAAAGTCATAATTACACAACGACAAAAAATTAGAGGAATTGGCTAGAAGAAACAACAATAAGTATGTTGTAGATGTCGATGTTGTAAAGAAGTCATATAGTTTAGTTATGAAACCATTTGCAAATATATTGCTCAAGAATTATATTCTTTTCCATATTGCCAAATTTTCTTCAAAGAGGTTGTATGTCTCTATGGATTACCTTTAATCATCATCTCTGATCGTGATGTAAAATCTATGAGTTATTTTTAGAGAATTCTATGGAAAACATTGAACACTAAGCTTCAATTTTCAAGTTCTTTCCATTCTCAAATTGATGGGCATATAGTGTAGCACCCCACTCCCGACTGGACCCGAACCCGATATCGACGGTGATATCCGAATCCGTGCCCTGCGAGGGTGGCG
>JANQBM010000221.1:25334570-25346049 GCA_025594535.1 Erythroxylum domingense
TCACTGTTCACAAATGCATGAGCATGAGATGTGTTTTCCTAACTTCTCCAATTGACCTCACTTGGACCCGTTTCTCTTGTCCGACCCGTTCTATAGAAACGGGATGTTACATATAGAGGTGGCGAATAGAAGCTTGAGGGATTTGTTAAGATCTTGGTTGTAGACAATGTGAAAATTTGGGACCTAATTCTTCCCATGGTAGAATTTGCATACAACAGTTCTATAAGTAGGTCTACTGCTAAGAGAACTTTTGAAATAGTTTCAGGAGTTCAACCAAAGAAGCCTATTGATTTAGTTTCTTTACCATAAACAACTTGAGTTAGTGTTGAAGATAAAGGTTTTGAACAACACATAAGAGACATCTTTGATGAGATACAACAAAAGATAACAAGCTGTAACTTGTCTTATAGAGAATATGTTGATCAACATCATCGATTGGTGGAATTCTATAAAGGGACATGGTGATGGTTAAGATTCATTCGGAGCATTTTAAGAAAGGAAAACATAAGAAACTCTATTTACGAAATGTTAGACCTTATAAGATCATCAAGAAGATAAGTGCTAATGCTTATTTTTTGGAATTAACAAGTGATAGGGAATAAGTCCTATCTTTAATGTTATGGATTTAAATATTTATCATATATAAGATGATGAGCAATCCCCTACTGCAACTGTAAGAATCCCAACCATTCTCTATATTAAATATGAGATAAAAGATGTTCTAGATGAACAATTGTAGCCACAAAAGATGGAGTATATTGACAATTTGGGGTTAGAAAGGAAGTCTGATTTTTGACAGCATTTGGATTTTAAATTTTGAATTTCATAAGTTAAATCTAAATTTATATGATCAGCATTTATCACATTCTATGACGAGGGTGACTTCAGATAAGTCAGGGAGAATTCATGCCAAAGAACTTAAAAGTCTATAAAAAAATAAAAGAGGAAAGATTAATCAGTCACAAGCTTTAATTTTGTAGGATGAAGATTGAGAATTGAATTGACATCAAAGACAAATGCTAAAATTCACATTGTATTAAGATTCCTTATTAGATAGAAAGAGAAGTATAATGTTATTCTTGTTTAGATATGCTATCTTAGTTATATAAGACTTATAGAATATCTATTATAGTAGGATTTAAATTAGAAAAGTCCTTTTCTTATTAGAATAAGAATTCTAAGAACTATATATATATACATATATGTATTCAACCATTCATCAATGAAAAGCAATTTGGAATTTTTTATAAATTTGAGTTTTTTACTAGAAGGTGTGATTTTTTCTCTTAAGAGTAATTCTTAGACTCTAGGAGTGATTCCTAGTTTCCTACCTTTTATTCTTTGTGTTCCTTACTAAATTCCAACAAACTTAACCTACATTCTAGCCATATTAAATCCTAAACTCCTAAGCCTAAATTTCTAGCAATCCAATCTTAAACTCTCAGTTTTACAAAATTTGAAGCTTCTGCATACCTAGTCGAAATTCAACTTTCAAACTTAATGTTCCCACAACCTAATATTAGTCATACTTCCTAATTTTGTGCTTTTATCTACTAGTTAATAATTCTTTTATTTGTCCTTTGTTAAAAATATTTTTGAATAATCACATGGTATCTATAAAAACTATTGCAGAAGTAACCTCAAATAAATAGATTTAGTTAATGGTTAAACAAATCCATATGTAACAAATAAATAGATTTAGTTAATGGTTAAACAAATCCATATGTAACAAATTGAATAATAAGGCAAAACATAAAGGAAAAGATTGAAAGCTAGAACTAGTTTACTAATAGTTGAGCCTGGCACCTAATATTTATCTGCCATAATTAACATCAAGGGATCATTTTGATCGTGAGTTGTTTTATTTCTGAATTCACTCAAATTACCCCCAACCGAAAGTATATATATACTTGTTCAAAAATCTTGCTTTTGTTTGGTGGGGGAGTGTGCTTAGTGGAGATGAACCAAACTCCAAATCGAAACTTTCAGTCTTAAGCTGTGACGAAGTTTTACATGTGGTACTGCTACAAATATGACCGGTAAGATTCTCTTCTTAAGTTTATTTTGGATTCCACCGGAAAAAGAGAACCTTTCAAGACTAGTATGATTAGTTCTCGGAACACACCAATCACCACAATCAACCACCGCGAAGTTAGTATTACCATCACACATCTTTTCTTTTGTGGGTCCATTTTCTTGACATTGTAGCCCCCACCCCACGACCTTTCCACCATCATGCCATCCTCTTTCTTAACAACGCTATTCCACAAACAAATGCAATCAACCTTTTATCAGTTTTTTGATTAATTTATGTTTTTAGTTTTAAAAAAGTTAATGTAGAAGAAATTTAAGAATACAAAAAATCTAAAATCAAATTTATATCTCAATTAGGACAATTGAGATTCTGATGACTCATTTATTATATGAAATGGAATAAAACTTGCCGATCATCTTCTACTTTATTGTTTAATGTGTGATCTGGAAAAATCACAAAGGTAAGTAATTGTAGTTTCAGTAGAAAATTTCTCAATTATAGGCAGCAGTGAATGGGAGGTAGATTTGATTTAAAGCGCATGAAGAATTATAGTTTTTAAAAAGGTAATAACAAATAATAAAAATCAAAAACTTCCAAAACCAAAGACGTCGCAATCAAAAAAGTCCAAAACTTTGTATACAGACAAAAGGTATTCAACTTTTATGCCTTACAAAATGTTCGGGAACAGTCACCTGCATATTCAATCACCAACCTTTTTGCAAGCACTAACAAAGAGAAAGAAACTCAAGCCAGCCAAAGCCCACTCCTAGAGAGAGATCTCTGCCGTGGTTGGAAGATAAGATATATACATGACATGTGGCGAGAAGGTTGAAATGAGTGCATGCCTTGTCGGCCATCAGAGCTTCAGCGAAGAGCTTAGGCCTTTTCTTCTTGCTTTTTCGATTCGTTCTTAAAAGTTTTATCTTTTCACTGGCTTTGTATCAATATCTCAATAGAAAACAGAAAAAGGTTCTCCCTTTTTGTTGTTTCATTGCACTTTTAGTGCTTTGTGTGCTTTATTGTTGTATACAAGCAAAGGGATATCTTTTTGTATACAAAATCCTTCGTTCTTTTAGATCCATAGATCCCCACCATTTTTCCCTTTTTTTTTTTTTTTGCTAAAAATTGAACTGGGTTTACTTTGTTTTTGTCTCTCGATTCATGAATTCGGTGGTCTCTTTGAATTTCTGTCCTCAAGGCGTTATTGGCAAGTGGTGCAGTTACTTCTTTGTATAGTGATCTATTACGAGTCTTAGAACAGGTATTTTTCTCTTTCTGAGTTTTTATGCTATTCGTGTACTAATGTGAAGTAGCATCCTCTGATGGTTTCATACAGTTCCATTTGTAAGAACATTGACTTTTGTTGGTCGAGTTTGCATTCTTGGACTTGCTGGACTGTTTTATCTTTTACAGAAAAACGTTCTCAAGCTTATTTATTTACTCCTTGGATGTTCTCGAGCTATTTTGTTGATTGGATTCTCGGTTATTGTCAGACATGTTATAGCATGCTGAGAAATGGAAATTCTCTATTTTGGTTTGATGAGCTGCTACTTGGTCACTATCTAATTGAAGATTGATTTATGTCCATCTTAAGGGTAAGTTAATCACTTCGTGAATTTCGTTCTTGCACTGCTTTGGCGGTAAGTTAGGTTTGTTAAACAGTTCTTTATCAAAGACTAAATTCAGAATTCTTTAAGAACTGTTTCATTATATCCCCCTTAATCTCCTGCTATGTTAGTTAATTATTTCTTTGTTTCAGTAATTCTAGTAATGCAATTTGAAACGCCTATGATGCAGGTCGTAAGTTAGTTTCAATCAAGCTTTTGGGGTCATTAAGATGCCCTCACACGTCACGTCAGGAAGAGCTTTTGAACTGGGATTCAAAGTAATTGCTTTTGTTATTGCCTCATTAATTTGCCGTCCAGAAGGTCTGAATTTGGAGGGGCAATATCTTCTTGAACTGAAGAATGACCTTCATGATGAATTAAATTATTTGGGGAACTGGATGGCTACTGATCATTCACCATGCGGTTGGACTGGTGTAAATTGCACTTCAGATTATGATCCTGTGGTCTTCTCTCTTGATTTGAAGTCAATGAATCTTTCCAGTACCCTTAGCCCCATTATTGGTGGTCTGGTCAACCTAACTTATCTCGATCTTTCTTACAATATGATGACTGGAGATATAACAAAGGCGATTGGAAATTGCTCGAGGCTGCAATACTTATATTTGAACAATAATCAATTCAGTGGGCAAATACCCCCTGAATTGGGTAATTTGTCTTTACTTAAACACTTTGATATCTGCAATAACCAAATTTCTGGTTCTATTCCAGAGGAGCTTGGTAACTTGTCTTCTATGGTTGAGTTTGTTGCATATACCAACAATCTTACTGGTCCATTGCCAAAGTCTATGGGGAATCTCAGGAATTTGAAAACTTTCCGTGCAGGGCAAAATGGGATTTCTGGTAGTATTCCGGCAGAAATAAATGGATGTCAAAGCTTGGAATTGCTTGGTCTTGCACAAAATGACATAGGTGGAAACTTGCCTAAAGAACTTGGCATGCTCGAGAACTTATCTGGTTTGATTTTATGGGACAACCAACTTTCAGGGTTTATCCCGAAGGAGCTTGGGAACTGTACAAACCTCGAGACGCTTGCTTTATACGCAAACAATCTTGCAGGACTGATACCAGCTGAAATTGGGAATCTTAAGCATTTGAAGAAGTTATATCTATACAGAAATGAATTAAATGGGACAATTCCGAGAGAAATTGGTAACTTGTCTATGGCAACCGAAATTGATTTTTCGGAGAACTATTTAACTGGTGAAATTCCGTTGGAGTTCAGCATGATAAAAGGACTGCAGCTATTATACCTTTTCCAGAACCAGCTCACTGGTGTTATACCAGGTGAACTGAGTAGCCTGAGGAATTTGTCAAAACTTGACCTCTCAATTAACTTTCTCACAGGTCCTATTCCTTATGGATTCCAGTATTTATCAGAAATTCTCCAGTTACAGCTCTTTGACAACTCTCTGACAGGTGTCATACCTCAGGGGCTTGGTCGCTACAGCCGACTTTGGGTGATTGACTTTTCAGCAAATGATCTGACCGGAAGAATACCTCCTCATCTTTGTCAAAATTCTAATCTCATTTTACTTAACCTGGAGTCTAATCGATTTCATGGGGGTATTCCAATGGGGGTATTGAATTGCATAACGTTGGTACAGCTTCGTCTGGTTGGAAACAGTCTTACAGGAAGTTTTCCTTCAGAGTTGTGCAAATTAGTGAATCTTTCTGCTATTGAATTGGACCAAAACATGTTTACTGGTCCGATACCTCCAATGATTGGAGATTGCAAAAACTTGCAGAGGCTTCACATTGCTAACAATTATTTCATTTCTGAATTGCCAAAGGAAATTGGTAATCTGTCGAAACTTGTTACTTTTAATGTCTCATCCAATTTGCTAAGCGGAAGCATTCCTCCAGAAATCGTTAACTGCAAGATGCTTCAGCGACTTGATCTGAGCCATAACCAGTTTGTAGGTGCTTTACCTGATGACATTGGAACCCTTCTACAGTTGGAGCTTCTTAAGTTGTCAGAAAATATGTTCTCTGGACTTATACCTTCCTCATTAGGGAGTCTCTCCCATTTGACTGAACTGCAGATGGGTGACAACTCTTTTTCTGGTGAAATTCCTATACAGTTGGGCTCTCTTTCAAGCTTGCAGATTGCAATGAATCTCAGCTACAATAATCTAATTGGGAACATACCCCCTGAGCTCGGTAATCTTAATTTACTGGAGTTTCTCCTGCTCAATAACAATCATTTGACTGGGGAGATTCCGAGAGAATTTGAAAATCTATCAAGTTTACTGGGATGCAACTTTTCATATAATAACCTCACTGGACCTTTGCCTTCTGTATCACTATTTCAGAACATGGCTGTCAGCAGCTTTATTGGCAACAAAGGGCTTTGTGGTGGACTTCTTGGATATTGCAATGGAGATTCATTTTCTAGTTCTGTTCCTTCAAGAAGATTGGATGCTCCTAGGGGCAGAATTATCATAATTGTTGCAGCCGTTGTTGGAGGGGTTTCCCTCACTCTGATTGTTGTAATACTATATTTCATGCGACATCCAGTTGAGACAGTTCCTTCCTTTGATGAAAAGGAGATCCAGTCTACAGAGCCAGATATCTACTTTACCCCAAAGGAGGGACTACACTTGCAGGAGCTAATTAAGGCCACTAACAATTTTCATGAAAGCTATGTTGTTGGAAGGGGAGCTTGTGGCACAGTCTACAAAGCTGTTATGCATTCTGGACAAATGATTGCAGTAAAAAAGCTTGCATCTAGTAGGGAGGGCAGCAATGTAGAAAACAGTTTTCGTGCTGAGATTCAGACTCTAGGAAAGATTAGGCACCGAAATATTGTGAAGCTTTATGGTTTTTGCTATTATCAAGGTTCCAATCTACTTCTTTACGAGTACGTGTCTAGGGGTAGCCTTGGTGAACTGCTTCATGGGTCTTCTTATAGCTTGGATTGGCATATTCGATTCATGATAGCTCTTGGAGCTGCTGAAGGTCTTGCTTATTTGCATCATGATTGCAAACCAAGAATTGTCCACCGTGATATAAAGTCTAATAATATTCTACTTGATGATAACTTTGAGGCCCATGTGGGTGATTTTGGTTTGGCAAAAGTAATTGACATGCCTCAATCAAAGTCAATGTCAGCAGTTGCAGGATCATATGGCTATATTGCCCCTGGTATGTAGGGCTTTACTCCTTTCAGATTAAATAATTTTTACAGTAAGCAATAGAACACTTCTTACCGTCGGAAAAATAATTGTAAAAAGGTCTCCATGCCTAAGGTTTTTTTCTTTAAATTTAGTTTGAATGTGAACTAGAGATGAACAAACAGTTTTGGAGTGGGCTATATTGGCTTGGATCAGTTATCAGTGTGGAGAAGGCAAAAAGACATGGTTGTTTAGCTGTGTACCTAGTATAGTCTGTAGTTATGTTTGGCTGTGCACTTAGTTCGCGACAGTTCAGATGAAGTTTTGTTCATCCCTTATATGTACTTGCTCTATGATGTTTGCCTGTAGTTTTGCTATAACATCTAAGGTTTAGATTAGAGATAATATTTACCAAGTCGCTGATTCTTGTCACTTAACATTTAGATCTAATTCTTTACGTATAACCGACAGTACGTTGTTTTCCGCCACAGAATATGCGTATACGATGAAGGTTACAGAAAAATGTGACATCTATAGCTATGGAGTTGTTCTATTGGAGTTGTTAACTGGAAAAACTCCTGTACAGCCACTAGAGGAAGGGGGCGACCTTGTTACATGGGTTAGGCATTATGTCCGGGACCATTCATTGACAGCAGGAATACTTGATAGTAGATTAAAACTTGAAGATGAAGCCATTGTTTCACACATGATTGAAGTCTTGAAAATTGCCTTAATGTGCACAAGTATGTCACCTTCAGAGCGCCCGTCAATGCGGGAAGTGATTTCTATGCTTTATGAGTCGAATTTAGAAGAAGGGGACTTGATTTTTTCTTCGGATTATGATTTTAAACTGAAAGACGAGGCTTCAGCAAAGTGAGAGTGATTTTCCTTGTATTGTTTTCAACAACAAAGAGCAGTTCATACAATCATTGTACATCTTCTTCCCTTTCCAGTAGTTATTTCTCATGGGGCCTTAGTATTCTGTTCTCCCCTTTGCATTTGTTACAGCCCATAGACGATTTCCTGTACAGAAAGAATTGCAGTTGTACATGTATCTTAAGAGAGTCCGATATGGATACTTCTCATTTACGATCGGCTGATAAGCCCCAAACTTTTATCTTTTTTCCTCGCCAAGCTACAACCCTTACGCATCCACTTACTTTTTATCCTTTGTGTTTTTTCAAATATTTTTTAATTTGTTATTTAGTTAAACTTTTATTGTAATTTTTAATTTTAAAATAAAATAAATATTTTATTACTAATAATAATTGTACATTAAATAAAAATTAAAAATAATTTTTTTGTTTAAATTTTAAATATTTTATAGCATATTTATTAATAAAGTATTATTAAAAATATTTAATTTTTAAAAATAAATAATTTAAAATAATTATTTATAAACTAATATTTATTTTATATATATTTAATTAATTAATCAATGTTATTTGAAATATATATATATATTTAAAAAATATTTTTAAATTTAATTATATTTATTAATAATTATAAATTAATTTTATAAATTAAATTAATTAAGATATTTATAATTTTAGTAATAATTAATTTTAACTAATCAAATATATAATATATTTAATTGATAATAAATTAAATAATATATGTTTTTATTTCATGTTTTAATTTTACTTGGTTATTTACTTATCAAGAATTTTTGTTGTAAATTATAATAATTTGAGTGTTAAGAATATTTTTTTTTTATTGAATGTTTTAATATAATTATTATTTATTTTATAATGAAACTTAAAATTGTAATATTTTAAATATTTTATATTGTTCTAATTTTATATTTGTATGACAATGATTGTCTTTTTTTCATATAAATTGTCGTTATTATTTATATGTGAAATATTTGAAAATTATTGTTATTTCATATTAATTGTGATTATTATTTATTATTTTGATTTTTAGAGACAGGGTTAAAAATATACAGTAAAATATAACAATGGACTATTTTACAATTTTTTTAAAAATTCAGAAACTATTTCATAAATTTAAAAAATTACCCAAAATGATATCATGTATTGACCATTACTGGTACAATATCGTATCACCATATTAGAATCTAATTCGATATCAAATTCGGTACGGTATTCATAACATTGCAAGGAAGAGTCACAGGTCTTCAATTCCAATATGATTAGCAACAACTTTGAAAAATGTTACTCAAACTGGATCTGAATTGGAAAAGAGTTTAAAACTTCTGTAACTTTGCCAACAATATGGGTACCCTTGGGTTTTGTACCGTGACTAGTAATGAAAGAATTGAAATAAAAAAATAAGAATGGGAATGGAAAATAGGAATCGGAATAAAAATGAAATTACTGATTGTGCTTGTTTGGTATTAAATAGTTAAAAATGACAGTGAAATTTTTTTAACTCTTATTTAGTTAATATATAATTTATTTTGTATATAATTTATTTAAATATATATTTTTATAAATAAATAATAAAAATTTCAATAATTTATAAATTATTAATTTTTAAATAATTATAAATGATTTTTATGATAAGAATAAAAGTGTCACTGAAACAAAGTAAAGTAATTATTAAAAAATTAACATAAAAGATTATTTTGATGATAATATTTGATAAGAGTCAATATTTTGATAATGTTTTGATAATAACTTGATAGTATTCTAATAATATCTTTTATCACTTATTCCCGATTTTTGATTCCAGTTTATACTACACCCCTTAGGATTCAGGATTGTTTAAGATTTGATCTAGTTTTGTCATTCTTTATTTTATTTATTACTAGTAACTAACTAATCAAAAATTAGAAAATAAAGGTTGCATTCCTATTCTTATCTTTTTATTACTGGTTACTAAGCATGACCTACATCCTTTGAGAAGCATAATTTGTTCAACTACCTAGAAGCATTAAAGAAGCATCACACTCTCCTTAAATGGAAAATAAAAGTGGAGAGAGAAGATGATGATAACTTTATCACAAAACTAACCATGATTTAATTAAAGGAGAAATGAAAAATAATTTTTACAGTTTTTTTATTTGACTTTTTAATTAAATAACTTGAAAAATACAAATCATAAAAAAGGTTGAAACGTACCTATTCGAACAATATCCACAAAACAAAATAGAAAAACTTAACATTTGAGAAGAAAAAGCAAGAGTGTTATCTCCCTTATGCCTTTTTCCTATTTAAAAAAAGATAATAGCTTTTCTTTTTTATTAAATTAAATTTACTAATTATAATTAAAGTCTAATTTTAGTTTTAATAAAATCAAATTTCTTATATTTGAATTTTGAAGTTTCTCAAAATTTATAATTAAGTCCAACTTAATTCAAATTGATTTTTTTCTTTTTAACGACTCTCATCTATGTGATCATTTAGGTTCCTAATATGTTGACAATGACTATAAATTATAATTATAATTAGATAAATTAAAAATATTTTAAATTTATCTTTAATTATCTAATTAAGAAACTTATGATTTGAGATTAACGTCTAACAATGCATCATGATCATTCAAATATTAGAAATATGAAAGTGGTTTGACTTGACCTGTCTATGCATGGTTATAAAGTATGATTTAATCCTTTTATCATCAAATGTTATAATTAGGCATCAAGAATGGATTTAGTTTCAACTTTATTAAATCCAATCATGTCCGTTCTTGCTAATTATTGATTGATTTATAATTTATATTTACAAATACGTTTCTAAATCTCAATTCACTCTTGTTAGAGAATTCCTTAAATTACTACTAATAAAAAACAATGAAGCATTGTCTCTATTTACTTTAAATCGATGAATCCTTTATTAACTTACTTAATTATCTCGATGTGGTTCATACTATATCTAAGTGCTACCAACTGAGCTACACTAAATAGAACAAGTCATAAGTAACATCAAAGACCAAGTTAGAGACTACATGAAGTCTCGAAGAGTGACTCTCAACATCCACTTAATAATTCCCACATGATATACTTTGATAATCTTAACTGTAAGGATTAATTATACAACTATCAAAATGAAAAAATCTAAAGAAACATACATAATATTTCATTTAAGGTCCTTGTAATCAGGTCAGTTTGATAAACTTATTCTTTAATAAGCATGCACATGTTTATTTGAGCATCTCCATCTTTAATTGATGAGATTAATTACTTTCTTTAAAGGAAAAAATAAACACATGCTAGTTTTACCATTTCATTAATATCTTATCTTAATGAAACTACAATTAGAAATAATTTAAGAATAATGTTAGAGTAGTACTCTAAAGGCAACCACCTTTAGCATTTTTGTACAAACTTTATTTTGGTTAATAAAGCGAAAAGCAATTTTTCATTAATTTGATATTGGTTTATATATGAATTGATATCAATCTTAAATCGAATTAACAAAGTTCATGATACAAAACATAACATGAAGGAAATTATGATGAGATCATGATAATGAGATTCCTATCATGTGCAATTATGTTAGTTTCTAAATAATTCATAGTTATAGGATTAATAAATAGGACATTATTAATCTAGATAGACTATCACATGTTATACTCCTTGAATTTTATCAAGCAGTGGATCTCTCAAACTGTAAGCATGAGATGTTTAGAGTTAACATGTGGAGGCTTATTAAGAGTAGTAAGTGTTGGTTTATGCCCTACAGCCAATCGCTTTGGTTGTATTTTAGTGACAAATTATTTAAAGGCATTATTTATCT
>JANQBM010000221.1:25350878-25363046 GCA_025594535.1 Erythroxylum domingense
GCCACCCTCGCGGGGCACGGATTCGGGTATCACTGTCGATATCGGGTTCGGGTTCAGCGGGAGTGGGGTGTTACAGCTAGAGGAGGAAGCAGTAGCAAAGGAACCGAGGGAACTAGCAGTGATTGACCGAGATGAACCAATTCTTTACCAATAGCTGCAATCCAACAACAGATGGCATCCTAATTCGATGAACTTTGCACTCAAATGTGGCAGGTTCACAACAAACAATGCAACTTAAGGAGAAGGTTCCTCAACTTCTGTCGAAGGAACAATTTTGAAGCTCCTACATCATCACCATCACCATCACCACCATCATCAAAATAAGCTTTTCTTATCCCTTAAACTTTTAAATTTTGTTGTTTCTTGTGTATGAGTGTATTTCTTTTCATGTGTATTTAGTTTCATATTATTTGTTTGTGTGCTATGTCTTTTGTTTAGTTCTAATTTCTTTAATTTTGTTTTGACTTTAGTATCTACTGTTTGGTTTAATATCATTCATTTGTTTCAATTTCTATTATTTGTGTTGTTTTCAATTTTATTTGGTTTAATGTCATTTTCACTCACTTAGGAATTGACTAGTCACATTGAGGACAATGTGATCTTTAAGTGTGAGGAGCTGACATTAACTTTCTTGATTGCATTTTTTTTACATTGTGTTGAATAGGATGCATATTTAGGCATATTGTAGGTGCTTTGTGTTAGCAATGGAACCACATTTGAGTCACTCTGATAAATATTGCCATAAGATTATGTCATGTTAATTCGAATTAGATTGAATACATTCTTGAACTCATATTAGACTACTTAAGTAAAAAGTGAACCATATAGAGTGATGAAAAGTAGTTTGTTACATAAGCTTAGTCATAAATCGAAATTTGAACAATGAGGTAGTGTAGAAATGCATAATGAGTTTTCATTTGAGCTAAACTGAGGATTGAGCTATATGACTCCATCTAGAGTCATTTCGTTTCCTTGTTGAGTGTAATTCTATAGGTTACTCCCTTCAGAACTTGCTTTGAATCTGTTTGAGTCTACTAATGCATACTTAATAGAGATGATCGAGGCCTTTTTTCTTGCTCTAATCCTTGGCTTAAATGACCCACCTTTGCATAATCCCTTGCTACTCCCATTGATTCTTAACCTTTTGTTTCTTAAAAACACCTAAAATTTTAACACTTTAAGCCCCATTATCCTACCCTTTCATAAGCTTAGTAAAGTATTAAATGAAACATTAGTTGGGATTGTGTGAAACTTTTATGGAGACAAGTTGAGTATATTTCTACCTGTGGACTACATTATATATAATGCTAGTTTTGATCCATAGTTCTTCCATGTATGAATAAAAAGAAAGAAAAATAAAAATAAATAATAAATGAAAAAAGAAAAGAAAAAGGAAGAACAAATGAATAGCATCAATAAGTGCAAAATATTAGTTATATTTGTATGTCTCATAGTTATGTTTTGTTATCCCATTTTACCTGTTTTCTACTTTACTTATGCTTGTGCTTAACCCTCTTTCCCCTCTTTTAACCCACCTTAACCTTTACCACGTTACAACCTTAAACAAGTCCTTTTGATCTATTTATGCATACAATCATTGTAGAGGTGAATCAATGCATTAGCAAGCCTATAGTAGTGTAGTTTCCTATAGGAAGTTTGAGCGAAACACTAACCCTTAAAAACTTGAATGAAATGAGTGAAAATCGTGAGGAAGATTCTTTTGTGCATCTTTACTTATCTTTGAGTGATTGTGCCAATTATGAGTTTGCTCGTGTACACCAATGAAAAAAAATAGTCATGATATGTGCATTAACTTGATATTTGAGTTCGTTAAATTTTGAGGGATTATATGCTTTGATCTTTGCAGAAATGAAGTGGTAGAATTGATTGGATGTATTTATTTTGCTTGAGTACAAGCAAAGATTCAAGTATGGGATATTGATAGGTGTGCATTAGGATATGTTTTTATAGGAAATTGACATGTGTTTTCTTGCATAATTTTTGTTTATTGTTCTAGTTTAGGATTCATTTTGTATGTTTTCATTAAGTTTGATTTTCATTGTTGTTCTTGTGTGTTTGATGCTAATTGAGGGTAAGAATTGACTATTTTGTGTAAGAAAGAAAAGGGAGCTACTTGGAGGTTGAACAAAATATCAAAGAAGCGAAGACAAGGAGAGTGCATCTGTGCCAAATTCTCAAATTCGTGGGAATCAAGCAAATTCCCATGGACGTGGCATAGAAGAAATGAGAAGTGCATCTATGTGTAATTCCCACGCTCGTGGGAATCATGCAAATTCCCACGGACGTGGGAATTGTAATCCGAGGCAATCTGCAAGGCTTCTTTAAACTTAGGTTTTTGGACTGTAAAAAGATCATTAAGCCTCCATCTCACCCACCTATAGAAACAATATCCTTGAGAGAAGAACACATGTTTGGAGCATTAAGGAAGGATTGAAGACGAGGTTCAACGTCAAGAATAGGCAAAATAGCACATCAACACTAAAATTTTAGATTTTGGCAAAGAAGAGATGGAGTCTTTCTATTTAATTTTCTGTCATTTTAATCTCTTCTATTCTTTTAAAAATTGGTTTATTTGATTGTTGATGATGTTATGGAGACCATGTTAGGCTGATTTCATTTTAGGGATTGCTTTTGAATTATTTTGTCAAAACTCTTATTTTATTGAATTGAATACAATTGTCTTTGTTGATTGTTGTTTTTAATTGTCATCTTGCAACAAATTGAGAGAGTGAGTGAGTGAAATTCATGTAGGATTGTACAACTAGAGTTAGCAACCTGTAGACTAGCAATCATCATGTTAATTGAATAGTTAGAAGACAGATATCGATTAGTCAATTGATCACCTATAGGATAGTTTAATAATTAGTTGAATCAGTAGCGTCATTGGGTAGGTTGAGAGATCATTCAATCAATTCCCATTAATTCGATTAGGGACAAATAGTTAGCTATAATTTGAGAGAGGGTAAATAGTACACTCAGAAATCTAGCGTGACACACAATTCAATCAATAAAATAAGAGGGAGACAAAGTAAGGAAAAAGTAATCTCTAGCATTTAGATTCTTGAATTCAGATTTTTTGCAATTGTGGTATTGTCCATTGTTTACATTAGTCTCTTTTAATTTAAATTTAATTTTCCAGATTATTTGCATTTCACAATTTAGTTTCTTAAACAAAGTTGTGTCTAAGTTAAGCAGTGTCTACGCATCAATTCCTGTGGGATCGATATCCACTCTTTTTACTACAAGTCACGACCCGTTCACCTGTGATATTTGAGCGTAAAACAAGTATATAGGTTTTACCTTCAACAATAGCAATGCCTAGTTAAATGACTTACCTTTTATAGTTCCAATTGAATCAATTAGCAAGATTTGATATTACATATGAAATGCTAGGTCTTTGAAATAATTAAAGCTAGTGATTTAAGGATGTGAAGTTTAACTTAAGCATATATTATCTATTTAGTTTAGAACTAAATTGAATAATAAAAGGTTATGAGATCTCCAAGAGATTAGATATAATCTTACAAATTCATTGTACAAATTGTTTGATTCAATGTATACTTATAGGAGAATGGTTCTCAAGATAAGTAGTGGGAGTAAGAACAAAATTGAAAGGTTCAAATCTTATAACATTACATCTAGTTGGAAATAGTGCCTTTAATGATACATTTGATGTATAGTTAAAAAGCTACGAGATATCGAAAGATTCACTTTTATGATGAATTCAAAGAGTTTGTTTTGGAGATGATTGTGAATTTATCACGTCTATAAGAAGGTTAGTGGGAGTATAATTGTCCTCTTCAGTGAGAGTATGTATAGTCATATTGCTCATAGAGAACAACAGTTCCAACTTTCAATTGTTGAACACATAATTGTCCAAGAACAACTTTTATTGGATATGAAAAGGTAACAACTTAATTCTGTGAATTAGATCTATAGAGATAGATTGGGCATTGTTAACTTATTCTAAGTCCAAGTGCATAGATAATGTACTAAAGATGTTTAGTATTTAAGATATCAGATACTTGTGAAGTATTAAAGATATTCATTACTCTATATGTGAGTTGATATTTGAGTCCAAGATGATAAGGATATAACTTTAAAAGTAAATCCTAATTAAGGTTTATTTATTTAGAACAATATCGTTTAGGATTTGAAAGGTTCCAATGTAGCAATGGTTGCTAATTAAGCCATAATACATTTTTCATTTAGTTGAAATGATTAATTAGATCAATAAGTTCTTTAGTGAACTTAATACAGTTCCTTGCATTGTTTAAGGTAGTAATGTGCTGTATAACATTAGAGCTATTGGGCATGCATAAGGAGCTAATGTCTTATTAAAGATTTAAGAATGTGTTTAGGGAAAATTTCTTAATTATGATGATAATTAAGATGAGAGTTGTAAGATTTAAGCAAGTGCTCACTATAAAGAATCTTGTAAAATTTTCTCATTAAGCCACTGTTCTAGTAGTAGGATAATCTTCATATGGTGATATGGTATAAGATACGTAAACGATTGACTTAGTGTAAGTGGGAGATTGTTGATTTACGCCCTACAAGCAATTTCTTTGGTTGTAGTTTAGTGACAAATTATTTAAAAGCATTCTTTATCTTGTACATATTTAGATGTATATGATAAATTCCATGGAATAATTGTACATTGCAAATTAAATTATATTGAGATTATAATTATGAGATTCATATTGAATTTATATATCATTCCTAATTGTTCCTAGTCATTGTTCTATTAAGATTAGACATTAAGAGAATGTAAAAAGATTAGCATACATTTTGTTTTTCCTTATGAAGGAAGTAGTTGATCTCATAGGCTAAAGTATAAAGATACTTAAACAAACGTGTGGGTTCTTGTTAGAGAACATGTTCACTAAACATATCAAATATGAGAAATCTATTTGGAATATTACTTATATTTTTATGAAATTCTCATTGTGATAATTGTATAAGTGATCATTTGACTTGAGATCACTAAAGTTATCTTGAATTGGAATTGCTACATTTTAATACTATTTATGACCTATTTAATTATTGGTTGTTCAATCGGTAGTTATTGAATATAGCATGAATTATATGGAGATAGTTGTGTGATCAAGATATGATTCATCACCCTAAAGTAATTAGGTAAAATGTTATGTTGTTCTTTATTAGTATTGATTCAGCAAATCCTTGGCCAAGGTGGAATGACGATTTGTAAATAGTTTATAAATATCATTAATTGAATCAATAGCTAATAGCGGAGAACTAACATGATTAGACTCAAAATAGATTAGACATTAATTTCATGCTCTATGTCTAATTGTAACATTGGTTGATGAAAGGATTGAATTATACGGAAAATTATGCACGGAAAGGTTAGTGAAAACTACTTTGACATTCCTAAATATTTGGATAGTCATGACGCGTTGCTAGATGTCAATCTTGATCTGTGATTATAAATTGTTTAATTAGAGAATTAAAGATAAATTAAAAGGAGTTTTAATTTATCTTCATTGCCAAGATATTTGGAACCTAATGGGTCTCATATATAGAATGGGTTGAAGAGAGCAAAGTTAATTTAATCAAGTTGGAATTGATTGTAAAGTTTGAGAAACTTTATGATTAAATATGAGATATTTAACAAATAAGGATTAATATGAGATATGGAATCTTGTATGAGCATAAATGGTATTTAATTAGAATTATTTGTAATTCTAATTAAAGTTTAATTGAAATTAGATTTTAATTTTAATTAAATTATTAAAATATCCAAAGCTTGTTATAAATAGGCTTAAGCTTTATGGAGCTAGCATTTTTTGCTTAACCCTCTCTATAAGAGTTCAGAGTTCTCTCAAGTCATTCTGTAGATACTGTTAGAGGTTGAACATTTATGCGACTACTGTGGTTGAAACGGATCAATTTCGAGAATGGTTCGAGGGATACAACAAAAAAAGATCAAGCTTCGAAATAAGATATGAATTAAGTTTCTGCTTTATTACAAATTGTGTTAATTATTTTATATAATTAAAGCGATCTTGGTTTTCAGGAAATCAAAAGGTGTGAAAAATTTTTGTAATTATTCCGCTACAGTCGGGATTGGATTTCGACCCGATTTTTCAACAATACAAATAAAGAAGAATATTTGAATCTATCAATAATTATATTCATTTCGGGATTTCTAAAAGATACGGTTATTTTATATTAACTTTTTGTCGGCCACTTATTCTGTTATCGTAGTTTTAATCTTATACCTTGATCCTCCGTCCAGCTACGGTGGATACTTTGGCGATATATGGTTCTAAATCACCGAGTTTTTTATTTGGTGTAGATTAGTCGTGCAAAGTAATTCGTAACTCAAAACATCATATTCTCAAGAATAATTCGGAAAGCTACAGCTGAGGTTGAAATATTTTAAGCATTTATCGCTCGGTTTAACTGACAATTATGTATGTGTGTCTTGCAATTAAGGATTCAACGAAATTTTGGATTCTCGCATGTGGAATGTTATAATCACACTCTTGTGGAGCCTAACTGTTTAACTGACCCAATGTATGGATATATAAATTTGATAATACTAACAAAACAATGACAAAGATTACGCCAATTACATGAAGGCAACTGGATTTAACGATTTTGCGCACTTTATTTTATTAGCGTCGATGTTAGAACAATCATCGCCTATTTTAAACACACAACACAACACGATAATATATGTTAATAAACACGAGAAGACGTAACACCGATAGTTATATAGTATGCTCAGGTCTTTATCTAACGAAACCCTGGTATAGTGTGCAAAGTTTTGGAAGAGGCACGAACTGCTATGTTGTTAGGAGATGGCGCACCACCACCACTTCTATAACCGATGCCACCTCCCGCGCCATACCCACCTCCTGTTCCTCCACCAATTCCGCTGCCGCCTCCAGCTCCACCCCCTCCACCACTAAGATCGCGACCACTAGTTCCACTGCCCGATCCAAACCCAAAGCCAGAGCCACTTGCACCTCTAGGACCACCTCCTCCACCTCCACCCCCACCCCCTCCTCCTCCTCCTCCAAAACGGGTGCCTGGTGTCAGAAAAGGAACTGGTGGAGGAGGTCTTGTAGACTCTACAAAAATATCTATTCCGATGACCACAAGTAAGACGGTACCTGAGAAGAACAAAAGAAAGCGAGCCATTTCTTCTCCTGTTGAGCTATGCGAATAAATATTCTATTTCACTGCATCGATTGAAAGGACTGGAGGCATACATATAGTCGGGCATACGCTCGACGGACATGTAAAGATCACGTGAATGTAGCTGTTGTGTCAGCATATGCGGATAAGGAGTAGGAAAACATACCCAATGTTATATTTCTGTTACGCCTTATCTTTGGGCTTTTCAACTAAGACATGTATTTATATGGACAAATATTGATGACTGCTCATTAGTAGCTATTATTGCTACTAGACTATCCAGCTTCTAAAGTCAATAAGCAGTGATCAAATATCTTATCAAAAATCTAACTTTCATTCTAGTCCTTTTTCAATAAGAGATGTCGAACAAGCATTCTTGAAGCATCAATACTGACGGCATGAACTGCTTCTTGTTTCAGAATCATGTTGGAATTTTAGTGACTAATGTTGTCTTAGACTTCCTTAATTCTAGCAAAATGCTATAAAGGAGGTTAATAAAACCTTCCTTTGCCAAATTCCTAAGGTGAGTTTTGCTTTTATTTTCAAGCATTTCAGGCCCATTTCTTATTATAATGCGACCTACAAGTTTATTTGTAAGCTATTAGCCAATAGATTAAAAAAATACTTCCCAAATATGTTAAGCTCACTCAAGCAACCTTAATTAAAGACAAGTTAATTGGAGATAATATCCTAATAGCTTAGAACCTTTGTAAAAGTTACAATAGAAAGAATCCTAAAAAAATTATGCTATCAAAATAGATTTTTGTAAGACATTTGACTCTATTGAAAGGAAGTTTATCATAAACAATCCCAAAGCATTTTGTTTTCTTAACTTGTTTGTAACTCGGAGTGACCAGTGCATTTCCTCAGTGGCTTATATTGTACTAAAGAATGGGGACCCTTTAAACTCATCAAAAAATGTCAGGGAATAAGGTAAAGAGACCCTTTTTCCCCTTATCTTTTTACTTTAGGAATGGAGGTCCTCATATAGCTAATTCGATTGAATACTTGACAAGAATTTTTTCGAAAATGAAAAGATTATACTAATCAATGAATGAATAAGATAAAAAATCATTATAATGGATTGAGTAGCCAAGAAATACGAACAACAAGTGGCCAAGTTATACAAATTACCATAATTTAATTGCAAAGGTAATATATGAATGAGTCAGCTAATTCTCTAGACATTGATTATCCTAACATCAAGATTAATTGATTTTCCCTAAAGTGTAAGTTGGTCTTTAATAAATGATATGGCACTTTTCAAAGTTGTAGCAATGATTCTTTCAATATTCTTAAAGTGCCTATTATTTCTTTCCTTCAATAATATAAACATAAGCAACAAGACAGATCAAATACATCTTAAGGGAGCTTTTAGATGGATCATGCTTATTTTGTAGCCATAATAGAATATTATGGAAAGCACATTTTTTAATTTGTTAATAGCATAGGTCTTCAATCGAAATCCAAACTACTTTAGAGAACTTTCATTCCAAAAATAAGTGGGATAAGGATTCATTAGCAAATTGACCAAACCATAGGAATTATAGATTTGAAGATAAAATAACCTATCTAGTGTGTTAATTCTACTACTTTTGGCTAACCATAAAAGGAATGTCATACTTTTCCTTAGATGTTTGTTGCATACCATCTTAGTTTATAGAACAGTAGGCTCTTTTGGAATTAACCACTCCTTCAAGGATTTATTAGAAATAGGTTGTTCAAGTGACTCTTCCATTTATAACACTTATACATATTACCATTAGGGGAGTAACTCAAAATCAAATGGTGCAAGTCACTATAAAAACCATAACATTGACCATCCTTTATCTAAATACATAGTTTGGCTTGAGTGGCAATGGTACTCATCAATTGGATAACGTTGTTATATTATACCATAAAGAAGTAGTTAAACCATTCTCAAATCTACAACAAATGTTTTGTTTTAATGTGTTCCTCATCCTTAATAATTGAACTAAAGGTAACCCATTGTACATTAAAAGGGGATTTTAATGGAAAACCCAGTTAAAGCTTTAAGCTTGTCAACATATTGAAACGCATTGAAAGAAATAACAAGGTTAAAAATCTTATGAAAATTTCTAATCAAAAATTCTTTAAAGATCTTCGATGAATTCATTAGAACCTTATTTGAATATTGATAAACTTTGGATGAAAACAAAAAGTCACCTGCAAAATATTGACTAGATTACTCAATCTTTCTATAATTACTATGATATTTGAACTTACCAGCCCTTATTATCTCCTATTTGAAAGAACCCTAATATAAACACTATTAACAAGTATCTCACTTTATCCTAATATTTTTGAAAGACATACCTATTCATTCCACTTGTATTAGGAACTTTTTGACCCTTTGTTTAAAAAAAAATACTTTTAATTTCATCTTCATCTAAGGTTTATTAAGGTTCGTAACATCATTGTTATCAAAAGCCAATAAGACTTTTAAGAACTTCTCTACTTCCATCATTAACTCTTTTTGCTTAGAGATTACCTAACCTTTTTGTGAAACAAGTGATCATATCTTGTTATTGACTCTTTTTGCCACAATATAGTTGAATAAAAAACTTCTACGCATGTCTATTCCCTTAAGATAATTATTTTCCTCTATAAGGAAGTGTGGTCCTCCACCTTACTTAGATAATCTTTAAGCACTATCCCTTCCTCCCCTAATAGCTCTCTATAGACAAGGTTATTAAAGAGCAATTTCTAAACTCCCAATAACCTTTCTCTAGTACTTGACACTAATAGCTTAATATTATGAATCCTTTTTGAATTAAATAGTTTCAAATCCTTTTCAATGCAATTTAATTTCTAAATGTAAAAATAATAGCTTCTTTGAATCTGTCATCAAGAACAACGAAAATATTAATTCTAAAAGAGAAGTTTCTACGCACCTTTAGAAATAGATCACTAATTTTGATAGGATAATGGTAAGAAATAAGTGACTTTGCTTTTAGTAAAGCTTGTAAGCCAATTTAGATTAATTATTGCTATCTAAATTTTTCTAAAGTAATAGAGTTTTGCTTATTACTATAGGTGAATTTATAACCATCTTAGCTCATATTTGCAACCTCTAAGAGCTCCACACATTCCTTAGGATCATTAGAATGCCTTTTCAAACTAGCTCGACCTTCTGGATCAGACTAGTGTAGAGTGGAGTTAAAATCTTCATAGATCAAGTAATGCCCCATACATTTCCTTTAAGTTTAAACCAAGATATCCTATAAAAGCTTCCTTTGAAAACTAAAATTGGATCCATATATCACAAATGAACACACCTTAATAATTTCATGTATAAAGTGTATCAAAATATACATAACCTGATTACTTACATCATGTTCCTTAACCTTGATTGTGCTAGAAGCAAGGATAATTTTACTATAATATTTTTTGAGAAAATAATTGTACCATAATATTGATAATGATGATTAGAGTAAAAAGTGTCATTGAAGCCTTAAAAATACTCAGTTTATATATATTTTCCTTCCTTATCTTAGTTTCCAACAATTTAAAGAAATTAGGTTTTTCTTTATAGAAAAAATACCTTAGAGCTAAAATATTTTGAGATCAATTAAGACTTCATAGCTTCCAAATTATGTTCATTTATTTGTTAAGAGAATTTTTACCTTTGTGCACTTACCCTTATTACCTCTTTCATATTTCCTTTTTTTTCATTGTTTAGAACTCCTTCTTTATGGAAGCATTGACAATGTTAGCATTAATAGTCATTGAGCTTTTACCAACTATGGTGGAGATAGAATCAAGATCATACACATTTGTGGCAACTACAGTTGGTCCTAAATTAGGATCTTACACACTTTTATCACCTTTATGCCTTACATTGGGAGCGTCTTTGCTTACATCACTTTAAAAGCTTTGAATTTTATTGAGAGCTTCACTCTTATTCACCTAATTAATGGTAGGGCCTAGATTATCATCCTTATTAGCTTCCAATAGTTATTCAACATTGGCTCCAAACCTATTAACTTACTAAAATCATCTCCCTTATAAACTTTACTTGTAGCTTTCCATTGTTTTCCTTGCATTTTGATAGGAAGCATCTGCTAGTAGTTAGCCTTGAATGATGTTAGAGAAGTGCTCTAGAGATAATCAACCATAGCACTTATTGTACAAATCTTGTTAATTAATATAAAGGATTTTTTGTGAAGTTGATGTTCATGTTCTTTATGAATTGATAGTGATCTTAAATCGAATTAATAAAGCCCTTGACACATTACATGGCATGAACAAATCATAATGAGATCATGATAATGAAATTCCTATCATGTAGAATTATGTTAGTATCTTAATTATCCCTAGTTGTAGGATTAATGAGATAGGACATTATTAATCCGGGCAAACTAGCACATGTTATACTCCTTGATTAGATTAAGCAGTGGATCTCATAAGCTGTAAACATGAGTTGTTTGAGTTAACATATGGATGCTTGTTAAGAGCAGTAAGTATATTAAATGACCTACGATGAGCCAATCATATGGATAATTTGTTCAAGTGTCAATGATAATGTCATCATAGCAATGGTGTAAATATCCTTATACTTGAGGTGCTCAAGGATATCTTGGCTACTAATCCTTTACTTTGACTCCATTCCTTGTTGCCTCTTATATGTTGCTCATAGAGTGGTGATTGGGTATAGCTTGAGGTATTCAAAGGTAATTGAGTAGCTAATAAAGAATTCACCATTCCTACCCATAACCTCTTTTCGAGGTCATTACTCAGGAATCTTTGGCCATAGTGGAAATATCATGGAGATAGTCTTCAATGACATATCCAAATGTGTAATGAGCCTCAGGGATAAGAACTAACATCACGTGGGCTAGATGTGATGTAGTCTGTAACATCCCGTTTCTATAGAACTGGTCGGACCAGAGAAACGGGTCCAAGTGAGGTCAATCGGAGAAGTTAGAGAAAAACCACATCTCATGCTCATGCACT
>JANQBM010000221.1:25363146-25377815 GCA_025594535.1 Erythroxylum domingense
TGTCCTATGCAAATTGATTGTGGCATATGCATTTCATTCATGAAAGCATTATCAGATAATGACAGTTGTGACCGGAGTAGCCACCGATTAGAGCTTAAAGCTCAACGAGTGTATTGAGCCTCGAGCTCAACAGTGATTTAGAGCCTCAGGCTCAACGTTTAATGAGCCCTATAGGGGACAGTTCAGGCACTCGGTCACAACACCGTAATAATTAAAAAAGTGTCACATGAGCATTTCATATGCATCTTGTTGAATGTATTTAATTGAGTGAAAAACATAATTTCTTATTCTTAAGTGAAAGTTTGTTACTTGCTAAATGTGAAATTGTGATATAATTTGTGATAGGAATTGAAGTGTTGCATGAATTGAGTGAACCATCGATGATGGTTACCTTATTGAGTTTGCAAAACTCACCAAAATTGTAATGTTATTTTTCAAGATCAAGAGTAGACTCCTAGCTTTAGAGATACTTTTCTAGCCGTGTAGATTGTGACTGGCAAGAGAAGTCATGGCTCAAAGGTCGATCAACTGGGACTTTTAGATGACTTAGATAGATTTGCTACTTTTTCTTCTTTCCTATAGCATTTTTGTACTAGGGTATTGGATTGATGTACAGACAGTAAAGGATGATAGATATGTAAACTTGTGATTTTGATGGAATAAAAGGAGGAAGAAGTTGATTTTAAAAATATTGTGGTTTTCTATTAATGCTTTATTGGTAAAATTGATATGATGCCATGTGGAATGAATGTAGTGATCGCACGTAGCGCAGCCTTATCATAGGATATCCCGGTGCGTACCTAACGGTAAGGGGGTGCTACATTTGGTGGTATCAGAGCATGGTTTGGCATCTGTTGGGACATATAGAATGTTAGGCATGAGTTATTTTGAGAAATGCAGAAAATGATCAAAATTATTATTTGTTATAGGTCATCCGCCCTAGGTGATCAAGTTGATTAACCAGCTGACCAAGGATCAGTCGGAGCCAGTAGGGATTCCTCGGTGCCTCGATTTAAGGAATTGCCTCCTAGAGTTTCCGAGAGACGGGAGAGGAGGTAAGATAGGCTGCACAAGCAGGGAGCTGTGGACTTTTATGGCAGCATAGACCCTGCTGAGGTTGAGGGATGGCTTGAGAGGACTGAGAGAGTCTTCGATCAAATGGACTGTGAGCCTGATGAGAGGTTTGATTATGCAGTATCTCTCCTACAGGGATCAACTTATCAATGGTGGAAGACTGTCCCGGGCAGTACCACCAGGCCTTGCCTATTAACGTGGGAGGATTTTCTGAGGGCTTTCAAGGACAACTACACACCCAAGATTTATTTAGATATGAAGATGCAGGAGTTTCTGGAATTGAAGCAGGGCAGGATGTTAGTGGCCGACTATGAGGTAAGATTTAATGAGCTAATGGGTTATGCTACTGCTTTGATTCCTACTGAAGCAGATAAGTGTCGGAGGTTTGATAATGGGTTGAATATGGAAATCAGAACCAGATTAGCACGATCAGATATGGGTACTTTTATTGAATTGAGAGCAGCTGCAGTGAGAATTGAACAACTGATGAGGGAGAGACAGGCTGAGACTGGGCAGGGATCCAGAGGGAAGAGACCTAGTGACAGTCAGGACAGTTCTGGTAGAAGTTTCAGTAAGCGCCAGAGCAGAGCTTTTAGATCATTGGGTGGATCCAGGCAGTCAGAATTTGGGCAGAGATGCACAGACTGGCAGTGGCAGTGGAAGGGGTACAGGACAGACTCAGTTCCTAATTTGTGAGCACTGTGAGAAGAGGCATGGTGGTGAGTGTTGGCGACTGACTGGAGCTTGCCTCAAATGCGGCTCCATGGACCACCAGATCAGAGATTGTCCTACTACTTTGGGAGCTCAGTCTACTATCGGTGGGCGATCTGGGAGTAACACCACAGTCCAACAGAGTCGCGGTGGTGGATCTAGACAGAGGGGCCGTGGTAGAGTCAGAGGTAGAGCTGGGAGTTCAGTTTTGAGGACTGAAGGACGGGGCAGCCGACCGCAGTCCCAAGCTAGGGTCTATGCTATGACTAGGCAGGAGGCCCAATACTCACCCTATGTGGTAGCAGGTGTGCTTCTTATTTCCGACTTTGAAGCTTTTGCACTGCTAGATCCAGGATCCACACACTCCTTTATTGCACCGCATTTAGCATGTAAATAGTAAAGGATGATAGATATGTAAACTTTTGATTTTGATGGAATGAAAGGAGGAAGATGTTGATTTTAAAAATATTGTGGTTTTCTATTAATGCTTTATTGGTAAAATTGATATGATGCCATATGGAATGAATGTAGTGATCGCACGTAGCGCATCCTTATCATAGGATATGTACCGAAATGACCTGCGGGCGTCCCGGTGCGTACCCAACGATAAGGAGGTGCTACAATGAATTAAGTGCAAACTCAATTCTAACTGATTTGACTGATAGTTATTCACAGTTTGTGCTTAACTATCAGATGAACCAAATATCCACATCGATTCCTGAACTAATCAACTTGCTCAAAATAGTTGAGCCATCTGTCTGTAAGGACAGTAAGGCTATACTGTTGGTGGACTCTTCTAGTTTAAACAGGAAGAACTAAAAGAAGAAGAAGTCTACAAGGTCTAAGGGAGGTGTAGCCAAGAAGAAAGCTAAGGAGACTACCCCTAAAGAACATGCTTCCATTATAGCAAGGATGGCCATTAGAAGAGGAACTGTAGGGCCTATATGGAGTCATTGAATAGAAGAAGGCATCAGATGCTCCATCTACTTCAGGTATGTTTGTTATTGATATTAATATTGTTTCTAATAATAATATATGGGTATTAGATATCGGTTGTGGATCACACATATGTATTGATATGCAAGGCCTTAGGAATAATAGACAACTCAACAAGGGACAGTTGGACTTGTTCGTGGGCAATGGAGCAAGAGTTACTGCATTAGCTGTAGGAACTTATGTATTGACACTCCCTAGTGGGCTTGTAATAGAATTGGACGATTTTTTTTGTGTACCTGTATTAACTAAGAATATTATTTCAGTTTCTAGTATTAATAAAGCTTGTTTTCATTTAAATTTTAATAACAATGGTTGTTCTATTAGTTTGAATGGAATGCTTTATGCAATGGGTACATTATGCAATGGAATATACATATTAGATATGTCCAATCCAGTTTTAAATATCAATGACAATAAAAGGCAAAAACGAGATAATATGAAATCATCTTACTTATGGTATTGTCGCCTTGGCCATATAAGTGAGAGTCGCATAACTAAACTACACAAGTGTGGTATTTTATGGTGATTTGATTATGAATAATATGACATATGTGAATCTTGCTTATTTGGCAAGATGACAAAGTTACCCTTTAAGGGAAAGGGTGAACAAATTATTGGGCTATTGGGCTTAATACATTCAGATGTATGTGGTCTGATGTCCATACATGCCAAAGGTAGTTTCATATATTTCATTACCTTCATTGATGATTATTTACAATATGGGTAGTTGCATCTAATGAGTACAAATTTTAGGCCTTTCAAAAGTTCAAAGAATTCAGAAATGAAGTAGAGAAACAACTAGGTAGAAGTATTAAAACACTTTGATCAAATTGAGGTGGTGAATACTTAAACCAAAAGTTTCTAAGTTATCTCAGAGATAATAGGATAATATCCTAGTGGACTCCACCTTACATGCCGCAACACAATGGTATGGCATAAAGGAGAAAGCAAACCTTGTTGCACATGATGAGGTCAATGATGAGCTTAGTAGATCTGCCAAAATATTTTTGGGGATATGCAGTCAAGACTGCTGTTTATGTTTTAAATAGAGTCCCTTCAAAGTTAGTTGGTGTTAATCCATATGAGATGTGGAATAACAAGAAACCCTATTTTTCTCACATGAAAGTTTGGGATTATACAACTTATGTGAAGCAGATTTAGTTAGATAAGTTAGAAGCTAAATTTGACAAGTGTTTGTTTGTAAAATATCCTAAAAAATGATAGGATATCAGTTATATAATATTTTGAAACAAAAGTGTTTGTTTCAAAGCATGCTATCTTTTTAGGAAAAGAGTTTCTTTTAAAAGAAGACAGTGGAAGCAAAATTAAACATATGGAAGTTCAAAATGCTCAAATAGACACAGATCAACTACATGAACCCAAGACTATTGTTCATAATAATGAAACAATAGTTCAATCTTCTGAAACATAAGAAGTTTGTAGGTCAAGTAGGATAGGCCATCTTCTAGAGAGATATGTATTTCTCATAAGTGAACAGAATGATATACTACTCATAAAAGATGATGAGCCCACAACTTATGAAGCTGTTCTTAAGAGTTCAAAATCTAAAAAATGGCTTTAAGCCATGAAAATCGAAATGGATTCTATGTATGAAAGCTAATTATGAACTTTGGTTAACCCACCTGAAGGGATAAAACCTATAGGGTACAAATGGGTTTTCAAGAAGAAAACCAATATGAAGGGTAATGTAGTTACTTATAAAGCTAGGCTTGTAGCTAAAGGTTATCGTCAAAGACAAGGAGTTAACTATGACGAAACATTTAGCCCAGTATCCATGCTTAAATCCATTAGGATACTCCTGTCAATTGTTGCTCATTATGATTATGAGATATGGCAAATGGATGTGAAAATAGCTTTTCTTAATAAAAACCTAATCTAGGATGTGTACATGACATAACCCGATGGTTCATATCTAATGATGGCGAAAAGGTATGCAAACTTCAAATTTCCATTTATGGATTGAAGCAAGCATCCAAGAGTTGGAATATCCGATTTGATGAGACAAACAAAGAGTTTGATTTCTTACAAAATTTAGATGAACCTTGTGTGTATAAGAAGGTTATTGGGAGTGCAATCGTATTCCTTATGTTATATGTAGATGACATACTACTAATAGGAAATGATGTCTTAGTTTTACAATCAGTCAAGATTTGCTTGTCTAAGAATTTCTCCGTGAAAGACTATAGAGAAGCAACTTATATTTTGGGTAGAAGAATCTATAGAGATAGATCTAAGAAGTTGCTTAGTCTTTCTTAGTCTACATATATAAACAAAATTTTAGAGAAATATAGCATAGAACAATCCAAGAGAGGTTATCTTCCTATGACACATAATATTACACTCAAAATCTATGTGTCCAAAGACACAAGTTGAGAGGACTCGCATGAGTTTGATCCTTTATGATTCAGATATAGGATCAATCAGGTAAGATATGTTATCTATGAGCCTCAATCTATCATATGCTCTAAGTGTTACTAGTAGCTACTAGTCAGATCCTGAAGAGGGTCAATGGGTGGCTATCAAGAATATCCTCAAATACTTGAGAAGAAATAAGCATGTATTATTAGTATATGGAGAAGGAGATCTGATTGTGAGTGGGTATACAGATGCTAGTTTCCAATCTGATAAGGATGACTCCATATCCTAATCAGGATATATTTTTGAACTGAATGGTGGAGCATTTAGTTGGAAGACTTCCAAATAAGAGACAACTGTAGAATCAACAACCGAAGTAAAATACATTGCTACTTCAGAAGCAGCAGAGGAAGCAGTTTGAATCAAGAAGTTTATATGGAACGTGGAGTGGTTCCTAGCATTGTTAACCCAGTACAGTTGTATTGTGACAACAATGGTACCATGTGCAAGCAAAGGAACCAATGTCTCATCAAAAATCCAAACATATACTCAGGCTACGCTATTTAAATAGAGAAATCATTGGTAGAAATGAAAACAAGATAAAGAGAGCGCACACTAATTATAATATTATTGATCCTTTGACTAAGCTGATTCCTTAAATTAGATATGAATCTCATGTACTTGTCTATAGTATTAAATGCAAAGGTGATTGGCTTTAGTATAAATAAGAGGTTGTTAGTGAAGTGTTCTAAAGACAATCACCTTTAGCACTTATTGTACAAATCTTTTTGATTAATAAGAAGGCTTTTTCGTTAATTTGATGTTCATGTTCTTTATGAAATGATAGTGATCTTAAACCAATTTAATAAAGTATTTGATAGATTACATAGCATGAAGGAAATCATGATGAGATCATGATAATGAGATTCCTATCATTTCCAATTATGTTAGTGTCTAAATTATCCCTAGTCAAAGGATTAATAAAATGGAACATTATTAATCCAGACAGACTAGCACATATTATACTCCTTGATTAGATCAAGCAATGGATCTTATAAGCTATAAGCATGAGTTGTTTAAAGTTAACATGTGGATGCTTCCTAAGAGTAGTAAGTATATTGGATGACCTTCTATAAGACAATCAGATGGATAATCTATTCTAGTGTTAATGATAGTCTCATCATAACAATGGTGCAAATATCCTTGTACTTGAAGAGCTTAAGGATATCTTGGATAATAATCTTGTACTTTGACTCTATTCCTTATTGCCTCTTAGAGGTTGCTCATTGGGTGTTGATTGGGTATAACTTGAGGTATTCGAAGGTAATTGAGTAGACAATAAAAGATTCACCACTCCTGATAGAAGGAGATGATAACCACTACCTCTAATCGGGGTCATTACTTGGGAATCTCTAACTAAAGTGAACATGTCATAAAGATAGCCTTCAGTGACATATCCTGTTGAGTAATGAGCCTCCAAAATAAGAAATAACATCATTTAGGCTAGATGTAACGTAGTCAGTCCAGTGGGAGTTGACACTTTAACTATACTTTGAACCAAGTGGGGTATAGATAGTGAAAGGATGAATTACACAGGAACATTGTCTATAGAAGAATTTATAGTCAAACCACTGACTTTTTGGTCAATTGGAGGTCATGATGTGTTGTTAGATACCACTCTTGACTTGCTTGAATTAAGTGTTAATTCAAGTGGTCAACATAACTAAGAACCTAGTGGGTTACACGTATTAAAGATCCGAAGAATGAGTAAAATAGTTTTCGATGGGGATCCAAGATATAAGAGATGCATGACTAAGCTACACAAATAAGGTAGTTTAGGATCATTTGATTGTGAATCATATGACACATGTGAATCTTACCTATTAGTTAAGATGAAAAAATTACCCTTTAATAAATAAGATGAAATAATTAACCTTTAAAGAAAGGGTGAAAGTTTCATTCTAAATTAAGTGGGATTAAAAGCCACTTAATTCCCACTAACTTTCCATTGATGTTAGGGGTTAGAGGAAGGCCAAAGGGTGTAAGAATCATCAATTTTCATGTCAATTTTATGCAGAAACAAGAGACTTTTTGGTGAAGTGTTCATCATCTTCTCTCACTCTTTACAAACACTCTCTTAATGAATACATCACAAAGCTAGCTCTTTGTGTGTGTTCTAGCCATTCTTCCTAAGGGGTTTCAACCTTCGCTCTTTGCATAGATATCATTAAAGATGTCCTCCTTTGGTTGTTGTTGTTTACGACAACTCGAAGAGGTGAAGACAATGAAGAATGACAGAGATTGTATGATCCAAATCTTAAGTTCTTGTTTTGTTAAAGTTATATCTAATATAACTTTAAAGTTCTTGGATTTTTAGGTTTTTTTTTATATTTCCACTGTTGTTTTCTATTTTTGATGCATGTAATGCAAGATAAATCCTAACAATTGAGTCCTTAAAGATACTATTATTTTCTCTCAAACACATGAGAAGAATATAATATGAAGGCTCCTTAGTCAAATCAACACTAATATAAGCCCTTACAAAACCAATCCTTGTTCTTTAACTTATGTGTTCATCCATAAATATAGGCTTCCCTATGAAGCTAGCTAGCAAGCTCAATACCATTGTTGTCTAGTACTCCAAAGGGATTTTATAAAATTTTACACATAGAGGAATGCTCTTATGCATAATTTCTCCAAGTTAATACCAGGTTACCATAATTACCAGAAAATTGAAAGTTGAGAGAAGTGTTAGGGGCCTTTTTTTATCTATTTTATGAGTTTTAGAATTAGAGGAAATAGTAAACCGAATCAATTATCTTCAATTAAGTGGACGTCCAATAATCCTCTATTGCTTTAGCTTTTCTTAGCGAAACTAGATATGGCAGAAAAGGAAGGTTAAAGAAGCCAACCATTGAGGATTCCCAAGTACATGCTCCTACCTTAAGCATCTCAAGTTTTATACTAACAATGCATTAACCATCTTCTTCATTGCAAGTAAGGGGTGAAAAAAATGATGTCAAAGATTAACTTGATCCTATATAACCTAATTTTAGTTTTTACGGATCCTAATGAAGATGGGAGATCCAAAATTGGCTACTATTTAAAGGTTAAACCATGGATGGGAATGTTAAGGGCAAGGGAGGAAACTCACTAATAAGGGGAGAGGGCTTCCAATATCCAAAACGAAGCCTACTTATAATGAATTCCTTCAGATGCTTAAAAGGATTCAAAAGAGGATATTAGCTTAATCTGAAAAAATATCTTATTAGTAAGTAGAATTTAACTCATCAATTCAGTATTGAACAACTTCCATATATATTAGTCTTCCCATTATATGTTGCATTAAGTTATCATCAAAATAATTAAGAAACTTTCTTCGATTTTTGTTTAGGGATTACAATAAACATACCATGAAAAAGGTTAAATAGAGTGAACTAACCATTTCAAAGAAGGATGAAAGCTTAAGAATCACTCCCATTTGAACTTATTAAACTAAGGTATATAGTTAGGTAAGAAGTGTTGTATAAGGTTTAGGATAATAGAGAGCTTAATGCTCTGTCTTCTTCCATTCCTTTAAAAGCCATAGTCAAAGCAGTCATTAACAACAAGCCTTATGGCTTTAAATTCCTACATTGTTTATAATTCATAAGGTTTCTTGTAAAATTTGTTTTAACTCTAAATAGAAAATATGATATTAAATGGAAGAGAACCTCTTCTGGACATTTCTTCTACTACTTTTGTAGATAACTTTTTAATTTTTAGTCCTTCATAATTTCAAGGAATATTTTTGAATTTTTTAAACAATTTAATCCAAGGGCTTGAATTATCTTATGACTCAAAACCAAAAGGAAGTTACTCGGTGTTGCTAGAATTAAGAGATTTCTTACTATCCTTAACATATGCTCACTTTAAAGATGAGAGGAGTCTATAAATCATCTTTTTTCAATGGGATTTCTCTAAATTTATTTTAAAAAGAATGTTGCAGAGAGGACATTTCTCAACTTTACCATCAAGCTAGAATGAGATACTACAATTATCTTAAAGATCATTCAATTCATATAAAGGTGATCATATATTTTATAAAATAAGTTTATGGAACACAATAAATTCTTTATAGGGGGAATGGTACATGATGTTTTTTTTAACAAGTTTAGAGAAGTGTGGACATATTTACAAACTTATATTAATATGCAAGAAAGTAGCTCATCATATAGAAAATTAACAAAATTTAAAATTTAAGTATGGCCTTGCTTTGGGAGTTGCTCTGAGTAAAACATTGTTTCGATTTTCCATCTTATATCCCAGAAAATCCGATTTAAACTACACTTCTTTAAATCTTTGCAATTCAAATCTTACAACTGTTTAATCCTTAAGGTGTATTAGCTAAAAGCTCTATTTGTAGGTGTTCTATTAGTTGTTTTAGCTAACTCAAGTGCTTGATTCTTCTATAAACCCATTTGATTAATTAAAATTTTTTTTAAAGAAAACACTTGTTTATTCTTGAAATAACTAATGTTTGAACTTTGTTCATGAATTCTCTAATTACACTTTTTTATTTAACAAATAGAAAGGAAAACATTCACCTAAATTAAATTTTAATGTTTAAATGTTCCGTCTAAGCCATAAATGTTGGTCAAATGTACACTCTTAGATTAGGTTTCGAGGAAACTATTTTGGTCCTCAAATATAGATCTATTTAGTGCCCTTTTTTGTAGCAATACCTCTAAAAATCTGCTTGGATTGTAAACAACTTAAAGGGGCTATCTAGTCATTTACAAAAGATGTTTGATCTTTTTTTTTAATTAAAGCAATGATAGTAAAGAAAAATAACAAGGGTTACAAATAGTCCAATGGAAAGATCCTAAACATTAGTATGAAGATTAGAGAAACTTCCTACTAGAATAAAAAAAATAAAAGTAACAAGAGATTAGTAACTAAAATTCCTAAAAATTAACTGACTTAGATCTCAACTAAAGAGTCTCCTTGATACTTTTTAGGATGACAGTTGTTGTCTCCTTCTTAATAGCGAACTTCTTTTTGAATCTCTTATTATTCCTTTCATTTCATATCCCTTGTGTTGATGCGTGTCTAATGCACCACAAAATAAACCTAACTCTGTATAAAATAAAATGAAAATAAATTAAACTAACAAAAATAAATTAGAGCAAATGATTAAAAAGGATGAAAGTGATGAATGCATTTAGGATTCGGTTCTCAATTCAATCTCAACCTACACACAAATAAACAGAAGTCAATGTCATGTTTCTTTCACACCTCTCTTAGAACTATTGATCTTAGATTAGAATAAGCTCTGTTAACCCTGATTTTCCCTTAGATCGGGTTTTCGTGTAAACCTAACTATTGAACAACCTAAAACAAGCTCTGTAGATTTAATTGAATAGTTGTATTAAGAATATGAAAAATAGATCAATCTAGGCAATAACCACACAAGCTCGGGTCATTTAACCTATATTATGTTATCCCTAATAATTTAGCACCATAAATGAATCTATAACATAAAAATTACGTATAGTATTTAAGATTCTAGCAATGGTTTCATACGTAAACAATTTAATGAGAACGAGAATACCAATTATCCATACATGAATACCCAAATCAATAGAAATAGAATAACATAAACAATCCCTAAAAATAGATAGAACAATGATAAACAATGAAGATACACAGTTGGATACACGAATGTGTCTTCCAATTACATACACAACATGTAAGTATATACACGATCGTTTATCTCCCAGGTTTTGCTGAATTGTTATTCTTCTTATGATTTCTTGTCCAATCCTCACCCTAATCCATCTCTTTCTTATTCCACAAGGGTAATTGAGTTTGAACATCAAAATGTTGGCTCAATGAATATGCTCTTAACTCATTTTAGCTTTTACGCTTCCAAATTGTATCTAAAATCAATTATGAACTAAAATGAATATCTTAATCAGTTCACAACAATAGTAACTAAATGTTAAAAAGTGAATGTATAAACAATTAAGCACACATCACCTTGTATAGAGGACCCCAAACCAAAGAAGAAAATCTCCAAGTTTTCATAATGGTTCTTCAAATGATCCACTAAGCATTGAATGGTATTTGAGAGTGAATTACCTGTGAGGTCCCATTGACAACCTCTTTTGATCTCTTTCCAAATACAAGAAGCATAGTAAGACTAAAAAAACAAGTGGTCCCTAGTTTGATCACAATCCTTGCATAATAAACAATTTCTGTCCAAGTCAGGAAATGCAACCAATCCGTTATACTTGGTCTATTTTTTATTATAAGCCACAATATAAATGAGTTTAAATTCCTAATCTGCTTGCTGGAGATATTGTAAATTTGTTTGCCTTTCCAAAAGAAGCAGTTAGACCTATGAATATCTGGTAGATAGGCAGGTTTATACCTCAACGTCCTAAGGGAGAGCCCAATTATTACTCTGTATCACTTTGAAGACTTTGTTATTCAAATAACCAAGAGATATGGCTACTGAGGGTGCAATTTTGTGGATCAACTGACCATAGCCTGTCCAACTATTATAACAAATTGAAGTCTTCTCACCGTTGCCACTTTGCTTGTTTACTACATACCTTTTTCGTAAATGGTTTCTGACGTGTACGGGCATTATATAAACGTGTTTTCGTGATAGTAAAGCAGACGTATTTACGTTTAATGGACATTCTTTCAACAATAAGTGCATACGTGTTATAATCCTCACTGCGTCTCATGCATGCTTTGCGGGATATGGATTGGAACCGTTACATTACAGGACAGTCGTCCTTTGCACAAAAGAACATCTAAAAGGTGACTTTAGTGTTTCAGATCTTCCCCAACTAAACAAACAATATCTGTAAGAATCCGGAGTTCAACAAATTTTGTTCCCTTTAACCAGAAAACAGGGTATGCACATGTTAAGTTATCTGTTTTATTATTACAATTACATCTTGCATTCCATAAATTAGGCAAGAATATATTGGCACGGATTGCTTTTGGCACCGTCAAGCTTTGAGAATTCTTTCTTTCAAGGAATAAAAAGTAACCTGTTGTTTCAGTAAGATAGGCGGTCAAGAACTTCTTTCCGTATTTGCATTTTTTTGGAGTATTCCTATTTTATGCAGTCGAAGGCAAAGACAAATTAAATGCGAGTCCTAAATGGACTTTTGGAAACTAATTTTAGTTTCTTAACAATTGAGAGTTACAATTCGTTCTAAGACAATATTATCGGGGTCTTATTAGTCCATCATTATTATTAGTACTTAGTAGTAGATCCCTTAAAGCAAGCTTATCAAAAATATATCATTTGTTTCTTCAAAGAAATTAGAACATTTTTATTGTGGGTATCAGTTAGTTTGGAGTGATAGATGGTAAGTAGCGACGTTTCAGTTACAAGTGTTTCCCTTATCCTTCCCAATACTGCTAGCTCATTTGGTTTAAGGAATGATAAAAGTCCTTAGTATCGTTAATCAATCTTTTTAACATATAATTGTTAAAATTAAAAAAAATCAAGTCCATATATTTTAAAATTAAAAATTTTTAGGAGTTTTGGTATATATAATTTATTAGAAAATAACATAAAATGTTCACAAATTTCTTTTGAATACATCTTTATAAGTAGCTAATTTAGGGCATGATACTCAAAGATAAACAAATTTCTAAATAAGACAAGTTTTGCATATTTTAAAAATAAATTTTATTAAAATTATGTTCTCGTATCTAAGAAAAGTTAACTTTAAATTTTAAGTTTTTATTTTAGGTTATTTTTTATATTTTGATCAATATGCCTTTTTGTTGTTATCCTTCTCTATGATGACCGTAAAAGTTTATTAAAATTTTTCTCTAAAACGTAAATAATTCATTCCAATGTTGAATTGAAAATCACAAACTGTTCACATATAAAGAGAGTCCAAGTTATGAAAAAGAACAAAAGTTCCCAGCGTGATTAATTACAAAACTTAGGAGAATATAGATTTTCTATTACAACTTGAAATTGCTGCATTTTGTCAACAAAATCTACTAAATTCCATTCAAGTATCTATTAAAGAGACCATTTTCAAACTAGAGCAGGGCTACAAGTAAATTGAATTTGATTTACCAAGATTAGCTAGCTGCGTTTACTGCTCCATAAACTTTCTCCTTCTAGCTACTTATATGATTGGACTATCACACTTAATTGGATTATTAATGTCTCCAGACCACATAAGGACAGTTTGATTTTCAAAGCAGCTTTCAATCTAGCAATCTACAATATATGGCGAGAGAGGAACTGAAGGAACATACTAGCCCTTATCACCTCGCCGACTCCATTTCTAATGAGATTCGTAGTATCATCATTGCCAAGGAAGTACCATAATGCTTATCCAATAATATGAAAGCACGTTGGCTTTATAATATAGTTGAAGCTTACAATATAGCTTAAATAGTATTTTGTCTTTGTAAAGAGTTATTTTTGGATTTCTCTTAAGAAGATTTCATTGTAATGTTGTATATAGTTTCACTACAGTTAATAAAATTTCTTTTAATTGAAAAAAAGATTGGCTATCTTATCCAAAGGATTTATCTCTTCTTAGGAATAGTTTGGCATTCCATCCATTCTATATGAAGTATATTAAGCTTCCACTAGTGATTATGCATATGGTTTTATCCTCATCTCATATACTGCTTTTTTACTCGAAATTATCAAGAATTTCATTAAATTTTAGACTTGCTATAAAGAAACTATAAAGCTCTTATGTCATGTTCAAAATTTGTGTAAAGAACTCACACTTAAAAAAGAGATGTTGAAGTGTTTCCTTGTCTTTCTAATAAAGGCTATGAGATATTGAAGAATCTAAGTTTATCCATGACCCCCAAACGCATCTTATAAATAAGCAATATGAGTAAGGATACCTTTGGAAGTAACTTCATACACTGGAATATCCCAAACCGCTTCATTCTTTGTTTATTAGGAATTAAAGAGGTCCTGCAAGAGGCTTTGGTATAGCTCCTTAAGGATGCTTAAATAAAGCGTAAAAATCTCCAATTCCCTCGAAAGGAGTGTAATCAGGACTAAACAAAAGGAGCTATTGGATCAATTATTCCAAGTTATTAGTTCATTGAGTCTAAAATATTCATGGAACAAATTTTTAGTTGTATGATGTAAGTTGATCCTACATAAAAGTCTTAGCTTGCTCAAATTATTAAACTATATTGAATGTCCCTATTTTCTAACATAAATTCAATGCTTATATAGAGGGATTTTTTATTTTGAGTAGTTAATTCATGAACCCGAGATAAGAGGCCTTGATAATAACTTATGAAAGGCTTTTCCTTTTGAATAAGTAGATATATATCTGATCGGTGTGTGGTTAATTCTTTGGATCACTCCCTTGGAAACCGAATTAAAAATTTAATTCCCAGGATTGCAATATAGAGTGCAACCCCAGGTTGTCTCACTTAATCGGAACCTAGAGCAAATGATCTAAGCTAGCCTAATTGTTATGAAATGCAAACTAAATTAGTTAAGA
>JANQBM010000221.1:25382306-25399573 GCA_025594535.1 Erythroxylum domingense
CAATTTCTCTCAAAAATTCCAATGGCTCGATTCAAAAATTCTTAATTTCATATGCCTAAATTTTCAGTGCCATTGGATAGTCATTTCTCTACTGGGAACCCTCTTTTCTATTTCTTGCCAATTTTTCGGGTCCGAAAATGACTCTGAAAAATTTTCAGAAAATTTCTATAGTTCTCAAAAAAATCACAGAACCCTAATGATCCTCTTCAATCCAGTTTTTCACTCACACAAGCCTATTTTGCAAAATTCCCCATTTATCCACACTTATGCTGGAAAAATGTCATGAATGCATGTACAATAAATTTTCATATGCAATACTCACTATTCACAAATGCATGACCATGAGATGTGTTGTCCTACTTTCTCTGATTGGTCTCTCGTATACCCGTTTCCCTGGTCCGACCCGTTATACAGAAGCGGGATGTTACACAAATAACTCAACAAATCTATTCAACCACAACAAACAAACCCATAAGATTCGGTATATTCAAGACATTAAAAAACAAACCCACAAGAAATGACAGAAAACTAACCAACTGGTTAAGCTCAACTCTACGAGATGATGGTTGGGACGAAGAAAACAATAGAAAGTCGAGAAGAATAGGAGAAGATTGGTTGAAGAAAAAGAAAAATCCCAAAAATGGAGGAGAGAAAATGCAAAAATAAAGGAGAGAGAGGGAGGTCGACAAACGATGTCTTCCCACCTAAATTTTTTTGGACCGTTGCAGCATTCAGCGACGAAATGACGATTCGTCATAAATTGAAAAACCTTTAGCTATAATATTTTATAAACCATCCCATGGAGGAGAGAAAATGCAAAAAAAAGGAGGGAGGGCGACAAATGATGTCATCCCACCTAAATTTTTTTGGACCATTACAGCATTCAACGACGAAATGACGATTCGTCGTAAATTGCAAAACCTTTCGCTACAATATTTTACAACCATCGCCAATACGTTATTCTGATATCATTCATTTTTTCACGAAACTAATATTCTTCACAAAAGTCTATGCTTTGGCTATGAAATACTTTTTACCGTCGCCAAATGTACAACAATTTGCTACGAAACTGTAAAATAGTCACAAAATTTGTTTGTTTTACTAACGATGGATATTTTTGTCACCTAAAAGTATCATTTTTCTATGAATTTTGTAAAACATAAACAAAACCCAAGCATTTTATTTACTTCTTTATTGTTTGGAGTTGTGCTCTTTATTATTCTTAAAAAACCTTTACCTTTATTTCCAATCAATTTTTCCTCAGTAGTCTCCATCAAGTCTTCCCAAAACCAGTAATCTCTAACTTCTTACCCACGTATCAAAGCCATTGACTTGATCAAAACATAGTCTGCAATCCTTTTAACTATCTGTTGTATTTTTAGTTGTGGTCTTCATTTCTAAATTTGTTACTAACTAGATTGGCTCTTTGTTTGTCAATCTTCGAACCTTGTCACAAGTTTTAGTATCTCTTCGATCGATTTTCTCTTGTTTGCCTATGATGTTTTCATTTGGCTCTCGAGACAACGGGAGAAAGCAAACAAGTATTTTAACATTGTTTCTGTGATAAAGTTGTGGTTTTTATCTTTCTACGGTAGATCTGAACATTCTTTGTGTAGCTCTGTACATAAGGTGTTTTCTATGGTGTTAAAGTGTATTTCTTTGTGTTTTGTATGTGTTGTTTAGTTTCTTTATGTTATGTTATTTTCACATTGTCGTTGGAGAGTTTGGATTTTGCTCAGCTAGTTTTCAGAGTCGAATCGATTTACTGTACCTCACTGTTACTAAATTTTCTAAAGTTGCTTCTGGATGGTTTTAGGTTGTCTATAAATGGAAGTAGCATGGAATGAGTTAATGTTAGTTATGGAAAGGAAAACATATGATTTGCATTTGAATCTTAGGATGAGTTTGTCATGTCTGTAAAGTGTTCGATGATATTTCTGTAACGATTTGCAATTGAAAAGTGTTATACTCTAGGCAATCCATTAACAGTGTTATCCACTATATTTTTATATTTGAATTTGAAATTAAATGTAATCAATTTCAGTAACTAGGACTGTTAAAAAATAGTTATCTTTTATCCTAGCAATACTTTAAATTTTAATAGTTTGTTTTCACCATATACATCCTGCCACCATTTACTATCTATCTTTGTTATTTCTTTATGTCTATCTTCCCACCAACGTTTAACATTTAATCTAATGAAAGCTTTGTTTTTGTTTACTCTTGAAATTGTTTCAAGAGTTTTTTACTTTTTTTTCATTTCCATTAATAGTTATATAGAGACATATAGTCATGTCTATTATACTTTAAATTCGAAATTTTGCATTAGATACAAGTTACACAATAAATTTTTGAAGGTCACTTTCGTATCATTAGGCACATTGAAGATGTATAATTGCTAAACCTGACTAGTTTCAGTTGTCATCGAAATTAGAGTTTTAACAGAATACTTGTTTTATTCTAAATCAACTTTTAAAGAATTTACCTCTTAACATTATTAATGAAGGAATGTCGATATGGAGACTAGTTCTCGATGACCCTAATTCATTCCGTTAGGAGGAATGTGGCAAAATTGTCCCTGCTAAGAAAACCAATACTGAAAAAGAAATCTCCACTTTATATACTAATCATCGTATGTCTTCCAAGGCCGATCTTCTACTTCAAGATGTTTAGTATCATCCGAACAACGTCACTTACCTTATTATGCACTTCTCATTTCCTTTTTTGAAGCTATAATATATATTCACATTTGATGGTTTATACTACATGTTGTTTGAAGTTTCCTTCAGTCTCGAATGTGACATGTATGCCCGTGGAGGCAGGAGTGATCTTATAACAATCTGTGAAGGATTAGGGAAATCGGTTGATTTGGAAAATTTGTCATTTTGGAATACTTCGTCTACTCATGCACGTATGCATGTTACTCCAATTTTAGTTCATTTAACGATTTACTAATATGACAATATCTAACTTCTATACTGAGTATGTTTTAGGTACTAAATCTAATGACCAATTCCCTGCATCCTCTTCAAATTTAGCTATAGTAGAAAAGTTAGCGAGTCAATCAACTGAACTCAGCTTTAAAGTTTATTTATTGTTGTATCTGTAATAATTTGTCAACCAACATATCTACTACTTAAGGGTCAAGTTGCGTACTATTAAATGTTGATTGTTATTGTTCTAGTTCTATGAGTGTATAAATTGGATAACTTCTAATTTAAAGTTCGTTTTATGACGTATATCATATTATTATATTAATAAAATAATTTAAAATTTTTATATCTTATTTTTGCAATGTTAGTAAATACTAATGATTAATTAATACTACTGTTTAATACTTAAAAATATGTTATGAGTTTTTTTTAATAATACGTTGTAAACATTCAAAATAAATCTCCAATAAAGCATATATTAGCTATGATAGATTATAAATATGTTAGTTTAATAATTTATGAAAATATCAATCATTTGGTGACGATTTATAAAAATCGTCACCAAATATAAACATTTTACAATGTTTTCAAGAATTTGTCACAGAATGTGCAACATTTTGTGACAATTTCTAAAAATCGTCTCTAAATTCTTGACATTTATTGACAATTAACATAAATCGTTACTGAATGTACAGGCTTTTGCGACGAAATAGAAATTTCGTTACTAAATATTAACCTTTTAGTGACGCTTCATGGTATCGTCACAAAATATATAACATTTATTGATGATTCTGCGTGAGTCGTTGCCAAATATTTGACAAGTTATTTTGACGTTTTAAGAATTCGTCACCATTGCATTATTTCGCAACGATTCTCAAAAATCGTTACCCTTTGTGGATGATTCGACATCGATTTTCTCTATACGTCGCTAAAGGTTTTCTTTTGTGCGACGCTTTCTGATTTTGTCACTAAATGGTTTGTTTTAGTGACGAATATTTTTAAACGTTACAATATGTTTTCTTTTTGCAACTTTGCAACGAATTTTGTTTCGTCGCAAAAAAATTTGTTAGGAAAGGATGCCTTTGTTGTAGTGAGTATTCGTATGTTCGCGATTTTCTTAAACATCTACAAAAAATCTTAACCTTACATATATAGCATCTATGTTGAGCCTACCATCATAAGCTCAATGCGAGTCTAGTTCACACTAACTAGGGTTTATTTTTTCACTAGACTTTAGCCCACTAACTTAGATCTTTTATTGGATCATTTTATAATCTTTTCTAGATCATACTTGATCAACTAATTTATTAAAACCGTTAAAATATAATTAATTGTTGTCCCCCACGTGAAAAAATATCTAACAACTCAAACCTAATTAGGTTCGATGAAACCGCAAAATCAATTTTATTTGAATGTTACCTAGACACGAAAAGAATAGTGCTGCAAAACTTTCTTTATTTTACTTTCATTGCTCAATGAGGAAGGGATTGTTGGATATTACTCTGGTCCAGATATTCAGTTTTCCTCAGAGAAGACGAAAGACTTGTATCATGGCTGTCCATTGGTTGAAGTTCAAGTGCATAACTCGTTGAAGCGAATAAACATGAATTTTGATGACAGTTCAGGTCCTGAAACTGTGGAACATCTCCTTTGATTGCCGGTATTCCTCTAATATTTGGAATTCAATCAAAAGGATCTGGCCATAGAACTATCCCCACATTGAATCGGCAAGCTTTCATAGACTAGTGTTGCAAGAACCAGAGGAGGAAAGACGGAGATAGGATCATCTTCAAGATTACATTAAAGAATACAATTTACGGTAGTTAGATGGGAAGGAACCTAAGAATCAGAAGGAATCAGTACAAGAGCAGAGATTCCTTAACAAAATAGTGAATACCACCAGGAACCAACTAATAGCGCGTAAGCTATATCTGTCAAGCCGTCAAGCTTTGTCATAAAAATGGAGACTTCCTCACATAGCTTAGACATACTGTAATGGCATAGCATTAGTTCGCCGTGATCCTTGGAACCTGCATCCATGTGTATTGTCGATATCGGGAAATGAACTCGCTCCAAAGAAGCGATATTCAACCAAAATATTGTAGTAAAAAGAGAGCTGGACCTGTTATTTGGTGATGAAGACGGAGCGTCACCTGCCTTTGAACTGGAACTTTTTTATTTGATGTGAATCCATTGATGCAGCTCCTCTAGGCTAGATGGACTGAATTAGATGCTTTCTTCATATCTTATCAAGAGCGATGCTTAAGTAGTAGTACTTCCCATGTTGGTTAGGTTTGATTCTAATTGTAAAGTCAAGCTAACCTTTTAGCTTAAACCCACTTTTAACATTACCCACCTCGACTTTGATAATGACTTTTTAAAAATTATTTAGAGTCTACCAGGTTTGTTCGGCTTTGAAGTGGAAGGCCGAGCCTGAATACTTCTATTTCAGAAGAAAAATTTCAGAAGGAAGTATTGAACACCAACTAATTAAAAACATGCGTTCTCAAAGAACGTGCCAGGTAACATAGGCCGCAGATTTTTGAAAATATCAGCCACTTGATATACTCTATGGCAACAAGATAAGGTACAACCTGGTAACAAAATGCATACAACCATCTATTAAGAACATATAATCACAGTACTATAGTATACACAAAAGGACTAGAAGACATATTCCATACCTGTACTGTCTACTCGGAGACCATCATTTGGAGTTTCTGGCATCCAAAACCCAGAATTTAAGATGATTCAGAATGCACAACGAGCATTCCAGCCAGAACAGAACAAATAATTTAAATTCATAAGGTTTTTGCTTGCAACTTGCAACTAAAAACCAATTATAAGTTGATACGTAAATTTCATATTTCACCTGGTGAAAGTCACAAAAGCATTTTGGTCCAAGAACTCAAAAAGGGGAACATGGCAACTAACAATTTCATGTGTAATGGAATTTCCTCTTTTGCTCCCACAGGAGTCAATCTGCCGTTTGCTAATGATTTCCTTTTGGACTGACCAACCACTTGAGGGGAACAAGGCGCAAAATCACTTCTATCCAAGTCATCCCATCCACCAAAATGGTGCACACTGTCCACGTTTACTGAACCACTGTCATCAACCCAAGATTGATAACCCATTTTCACCATCTCAGCCTCCTTTTCTAATTGCTCTATATCCTTTATTTTATCATCATTCATAAAGTTGGCAAATGGCTTCCTTCTGTTTTTAGTCATCCACTTTGGCTTGCCTTTTATCTTCTCCAACAACTTATGAAAGACAAAAGTGAGGACAGACTGCCCAACAGTAAGTGCTAAAGCCATGAGGAAGGCTTTTGGATCAGTGGCCATCAACAAAGACAAAAGGATGGGTGGAAGTGTCCAGCCAAATGATCTGAATACCTACACTGACCGAAGAGTAACATTTCAGACATTTAGAATAACATATATACCAAAACTCTACTAAATGTGCTGATAAATATTCATTAAAAAAAGAAATTAATTAGAAAAACATCAAGAAGAACATAAGGCATACCAATGTACATATAAAGGTAACAAAGAAAAAAGCAGCTTCACCAAATATTTCTGAGAACTTACAAAATAAGTCTCAGGCGTCCACGATGTTTCAGACGAATTACGAGTCTCATTTATCCAAGGAAAAACTTAGCACATATGCACTGCTTACAAGCATTATTTAATTGTTTTATCAGTAAAAGTCAGTAAACATCCAACTCGCTATTGGAAAATAAAATTTTCGATTATTAACTACCCTGATCTTTACCTGAGAAAGCATTCTCAGAGTCAAACTATCGGGACTCTAAACAACTGTCCAACAGAAGTAAAAATTACATGTTTGTGCATTGCCTACATTTGACAATGAAAAACTAATGATTGTGCATTGCCTACATTTGACAATGAAAAACTAACCATATGACAAGGGAATGAATTTTCCTTTTAATTGGTGTCGAAAAATACCATCTAACAGAACTAAGAAGTTGTTTGATCCAGCTCTTGGATAGGACTAAAATATTCGATAAAGTGGAACTAGTAATAATAGAATTCTGTTAATCTATCTTGAATCTTGCCTGGGTACACTGATTACATGTACAAAGAACGCCAAAGATGCAAGCTTCTTAAGTTCAACAAGAATTAGTTGCTATGTTTTTACCTCAAAAATCCAAATGCTATCGAGGGCTTCCTTCAAAATCCCAGGTTCTTGTCCCTCCTCTTCTTCCGCCTCTCCTTTCATATCTTCCGTCAACCATTTCCTCTTTTTCCTCTTCCATGTCGACGCTCCACGTCCTACGTTGTTGTTCGCGTTAACTTTCCGATTTCCGCCTCCATTTGAAAACTTCAGCCTTCGCGACCCCAAGTCATACGCATTAGAGTCCAACCCACTGTCGCCTGCGAGTATAATATGTATTCGGCGTCTATTATAATGGAACACAGGGGCTCTGAGATTATTACGTGGTAACAAATGGAAGTTGAATAAGCATGGCGGCTTTGTCAACAAGCCACCGCCATTGCCGCCGCAGACGTAGTTGATGTCCATCTGAAGGGTTGTCGTGCATCAACAAAGTTGGAGAGGGTGTGTAGCTCCTCCATCTGCCACGTTATCGCTGTCTCCTCCATTAAAATTAGGGACTTTGTGGCTTCAGTTCGCGGACAAGACATCTAAGGAAAACAAACGCTGTCGTAGCCACGTACCAGAATCCGATGTCAAAGCTCTTCAATAATGGGAACACTAGTGCTACTGCCCTATATTCAACCATTTTAATTTACATTTAAGAAATTTTGATGCTTGACTGAGTGACTTAGTTTCCAGTATATATTTAAATTTATGGAAGTGTTTGACTTAGTTTCCAGTATATATTTAAATTTATGGAAGGGTCAAGTTTCCTTAGTTCTTTTAACTCCACGTAAATTTAAGTTAATTAGTTAACATATCAATAATGCCAATATCTTGTATGACAAAAAACAATTTTTTTGAAAAAACTCAAAATTTTGCTAAATTGTGAAATAAGAGATAGGTACAATAAGTCATATCAATCGGGGTTCAGATCATTCATTCTCATTACTCTGTACCTACCATATTTTATAAGTATTCGTCCATTTAAATTATGTGGGTCTCATTTATTAGATAGATGGATGCTCATGAAATAGGGTAAGCACATATTAATAAGAATAGGTGATTTGTTCCCTATTAATCATAATATTACAGTTATTAACATGTATAAGAACCACCAAACCTTTTGTGTTTATTGAATAATTAAATAATACAAGAAGAACAAGTGTGACATGCATTTAAGTACTCGAACACTTTTAGAAATGTCTCACTAGCTCTTCTAGTGAACTTCTCTAGAGAATACAATCTTGCTTGGTGAGAACCAAATCGAAAGCAGGCTTAATGCATGGCAACTTAGAGCATGCTAACTTACATCTTTTCATTGCCAAGTGAGAATGATAAGTCTTTACTCCTTTCTTAGTTTGAAGTTAGAACATGCATGCAAAGTAGGAGGAGACTAATTTATACCTTTCATGCCTTTTAGTGAAGTAATATGCTTCTTACTAAATTGTATATGAATTTGGGACCGTTTTACTCTATTCTCCATGCGCGTAAGAAAAACTCATTAAGTTATTTGGACTCATTGAATAGAATTAATAGGTCCCTTATATTGGCCAATGCCAGGTTTAAGGTAGATTTAACTCCCATCTCTTGATGTTTAAATAATGCCAAATCCAACGTAGGCAAGTATCAATGACCATAAGATAGGTAGCTAAGTCTCTTTTTTGCAATGTTATTGAAGTTGGTTAGCAACCATAGCATGATATCTAGGAAGCAAACAACATTAGAGCACTAAGCCTCCATATAATGACAGAGTAGCTACATTCAAAAAATAAATGGGGGCAAAGCTTCAACAACTATCCCATAGAGAATGCAGGTATCCTCTAGTTGTAGGTATTAGATTTATCCATTGTATTGATCTTGTTCTTAGTTGTTATCCATAATAGAAAGGAGTCCCTGAGCAAAAGGTTATTATCCTATAACCAACTGCCCTTTAGATCTTAACCACTCTCCACAAGATTTGTTAGTAAACTTGCCATTTAAGTGGTTGTTTTATAAGTAACAATCTTTTTCCTCTTTATTAAGGAGTTAATTTAGGATCAAGTGAGACAATTCACTCGGTAATTTTGCCAATTTCCTTCTTGAATCCACAAGTAAACCTTAACATATATTAGAAGATGTTACAAAGCTTGGACAACTTATTCATTGTGTATTAAAGCCCCATTACTTGTCCAATCATCATACCATAAGGAAGTAGTGTTGCCATCCTCAATCCGACATCCTTTTTGTTAGGTTCAATTGAGCTTCTTAGTTTTAGTAATTGGTTCATAAACTATAAGTGAGGAGTTATGGTTTTAAGATCCCAAATACTTTTGCCTCTTAATATATAGCTATGCATCTATCTTATCCATAGAGACTCCTTGTCCATTAACACTCTCTAGAGCCTCTTTTGCATCAAAACCTTATTGATAACATATATTGGAGTAATTCCAAGGCCTTCTTCATTGAAAGGTTTGCTTACTTCCATTCATTTAACCTTTTTATTAAAACTATTCACATTGGTTCCACCTTACAAAAATTTTCTTTTTAACTCCTCAATATTATGGATTACGTATTTAGATAAGAACACATGGGCACTCCAATAAATATATATAGATTTCAATATGGATTTAACGAGTTGAAGTATAGCACCAAAGGAGAGCTCCTTACTATTCTAGCTACCAGGCATTGTTTTGCATTTTTTTTCCAAAGGCAATTATTCATTAACTCGTAACCTTCAAGTCATCAATATGGAAGTCCCAAATACATAAAAGTAAGGGTTTTAATGACTATGCTAGTCAAAGCTTTAAGTCTCTCCATTTGATGTATTGCACTAGAGGTAGCAATAATGTGGCTTTTGTTATACTTTATATGTAGCCTAGATAACTCTTTAAACTTCCTTAAAGACTTCATAAAAAATTGGATAGATTTTGTTTCATCCTTAGAGAATAGTAATAAGTCATCTATAAAACATAAAGTTGTTCATTTAATCTTCCTACACATGCTATGGTACTTGAATTGGCCACTCCTTATTACATTATGTTTCAATAGCTGAGTCAATGCTTTTCATAAAGAAAAAGAATAAATAAAGAAAAAAGGGATCTCCTTGTCTTATTCCTCTTGCACCTTTGAAAAGGTTAAAAGGAACACCATTTACCAATACATTATAAGATAGAGAGGAAATGTAAGCTACCACCCAATTCTTAAAAGTAGGGGAATAGCTAAATACCTCAAGCACGTTGAGAATGAAATCCCAAATTCTAATATCAAAAGCTTTGTTGAAGTCTACTTTAATGGCATAATTGCTAGAATAACCTTTCAAAATCATAAAAATAATGCAACAAGCACACATAAAATTATAAAAACTTATTTAAAACATTTTTAATAACATTTTGTTCATATTATGTTCTTTATATGTTAAGTAAATCCTATTTGGTTCATTGAAGCTACATTAATATGCTTGGATTTCTTTTACCATATATAGGTGAGAGATATATCATTTATTAGGTTAGAGAGGAAGAGGAAGACCTTAACGTTCGAAAAAATTGTTTAACTATAGGCATTTTTCCTTAATAATTGTTATTGAAACATATTTTGGCATTCTAAAAGTAAACTCCTTATACTTTCGAACTTGATGAGTTTTGATATGAAGATACGAAATTGCATCGTTATTGCTTGTTAAGTTATATATAATTATATTGTAATGTATGGACAAAGCAATAAATTATTTGATAGTTGTGATTGAAAAGAAGAGTAAACTGTAAAAAGTGTAAATGAAGATGCAAGTTTTTAAGAGAAGTATAATATCATTCAAATAAAATTTTGGAATATATCTCAAAAGCAAGATGAAATTACTAGGCAAATTTAAAATGATTATATTAATGAAAGTTATAATTGATTTATGTTTTAAGTGATATTACTATTGTGTTTAAAACATTTTAGTAAGATATACATATTTCATTATTAGAATGAGTTAAATGTAATTGCATATTTTATAGACTCTTGTTATATAAAATTAATATGTTAATATCATTATTTATATTAAATGTTCATATTTTTTTTATTTGAAATGATAATGAGAAGTAATTAATTTAAGAATACAATTTGATATATAAAAAATTAAATAAAAATTGATATTAATATCTACTATCATAATTAAAAACAAAAACTAGGATGATGAATCTAAATACATTTTTTAATTTTTATTAAAATTTTCAACTAAATAGATTCTTATTTTCATTTTTATTACAATTCTCAATCAAATAGGTTATTTTAAACCAAAAATAGAAACTAAAAGACAAGAAATAAAAACCAAAAACTTTAGAAAAAAATAGAAGTTTCATTTAACGACCCTATTCTAAAATGTTCTTATTATAATCAATCTCAATTTAATTTAATTTATTGATCTCACATTTAATTTCTTTACTATCAAATATTGATTTTTAAAATTGATTTGAATAAAATTCTTAGAATTTATTTTATTAATTCTTTTTCACATTACAGTTTAATTTAATAACCATGTGATAATGAAATTTTAAACTTCAAAAAGTCATTGTATTGTTGATTTAGATAATTTATACATAATTAATAAATTAATTATTTCTAAGTCTTACAAAAATTTCTTAATTATAACTAGTTATGCTATGTTTAGTTAGACATAAGGTTTTTAATAGAATTGAATGATTTATAATAGAATAGAATGCAAATGAATGTAATGTTAGAAAATTGTTGTTTGAGAGGGATGAAATAGTTAATAATGTAATATTGTGACATATTGTTTAGAAAATGGACGGAATGTAATGTAATTAATATATGTATAATAATAATAAATATCTATTCTACCCTTGGTAGAATAATGAAATGTATTGTCTTGTTGCTTATTATTAAGGTTAAGGGTATAATTGGCATTATAGAAAATTATTGAAGGTATATTAGGTAGTATATATTTATCATTTTACATTCCATTGTAATCGTTTTTACTATTTAGGATAAAATAAGATGTAATGTACGAAACCTTTTCCTTTCATCATATTCTATTCTATTGCATTATAAATCTCTCTATCAAATGATGAAATAATATTATATTATATTTTATTCCATTATACTAGTAACTTCCGTGTCAAACATAACTTTAATGTTTATACTCCTCCCTCTCAATTTACATATGGAAACATCCCAACTTAATGTTAAAAATAGTTATTCAATAAACTCTATTGGTAAAATATGCTTGAAATTGATTATATGTTGATTAAATTTAAAATATCATGTATAGGACATGATAAAATATCTTTTAAAAAGTTATTTTTATTGAAAATATTTATTTTAATGAAATCTACTTCGCTTTAGTATTATTATTGTTATGACTCTTTTTTTATCTTGTGCATTTTTTATTTATTAAGTTTTTTTATTTTATTATGAATATAATTATTTTATTTTTATATTTATATTATTTTTATTTAAATTATTTGAAAACAGTATCTTCGTTAATTAAAAATAAAGTTAACCTTTTGCCGTGGTTGTTGTATTTATTGTAATATTTATTTTAAAGGATGATTATACAACCCCAACTTTTCTCAATTATAGGGCAAGTACAACTTGTATGAATTTGATAAGACACTAAACCCATTTGGTTGGTGAATCGCTGAGATCGACAGATGAAGTCAGTGCAAGCAGGCTTCTTGGCTGACATGGAAGAGCATGTTTCCGCCGTCGCTATGGACGTCGACGACATTGACACTCTCGAGATCTTCGGCGAGGGCGTCGTCAACCTCGACAACAAGCTCGCCGACACCGATTTCTTCAACAACTTCGATGACGATTTCGATGACTCAGACTTCAATTGATTCCTATTTATCATCATCCCTCTCATGTACCTTCCAATTCCTCTTTTTCAAACTTAACCCCGTCGTTTTTGGTCTCCATTTCAAAATATTGAATATTTGGGATAGTATTCTAGTTTGGGAACAAATATAGTTCGTAGTTTTTGGTTCTTCAATGTACTTCCAAGGAATTTATGATTTTTTATATATTTTTTTAAAGTTGAATTCTATCTAGCGCTTGTGGTTATTTGGTATCTGTGTTTTCTTTTCTTTGTTAAGTTAAGAACATAGAGTTTAATGGAAATTTTTTTTTTTTTTTTGTAGATCACAGTGTTAGTATATCTGAATGGGTGCTTATTTCATGTTATAGTTTTTGTGTATAAAAGATTGGCATTGATTTTTGGCTAAGGATACGGGAATGGTTGGGTTATACTCTATTCTTTTCCCTTTCTGGGCATCAACTGTCGGTGAACCCGAAGCAAAATTTAATTAATGGTTTGAAGTTAGTTGTTCGTGTTCTCAATTTGTTACCATATTGAACTTCTGATTTCTATTTGAAGGGTGCAATACATAGTTAAATTTTCCTCTATACATTATTTTTGTATAGAATTTAGGACGGTTCATTTGTAATTTGGTCCAGTGATTTTCCACCATCGGCGCAGATTATTTGATTCCGTGGTTCTAGAATTTTCTAATTCGTTTTGGTCAGGATGGAGGTATCCATACTTCTCATTTCTTTCATTAGGTTATCTGGTTGTGAGGTTCGGAGGTTTGAACAGGTTAACTTGTTATGGGCTTTGGATTCATTTCATACATGTCTATCAAGCCTAAGTGTTTTGGTTGGGAAAACATGAGAAGCTTATGATGTATTTGTACGTTCTTATTACTTATTAGCTATTGAGTGGCAATTGAGTTGTAACTGCATGTATTATATAGTGAAGTTTTTTAAAGAAAAATGAACACTATTTGTGTGACATCTAGAAAGATCTTAACACGGTTAATTTATATTTAGGTTTACGCGCAGTCGCTTCCAGATGAATATAATTATTAAGGTTCCTTTTGAACGAAAGAAAATGTTTGCATGAAATGTTAGTTTTCACCTTCTGATCGTAAATTAATTGTCAAGAAAATGTTCTTACAAATGCTCCTGCTTCGGTCTGCTTGCTTGTATGTTTATTACGGGGATTCCTTCACATCCGTCCCTTGTTCCTAATGTTCCTCCGGACTTCCTTTCATCGCTGGTTACTCTTAGTTCCCTCGCTGATTTCCTTCGAGCATACTTTTTTGCTTTCAAGTTATGCCTTTTCCTTTCACTTTTATCACCTTTGTCTCCTTCCAGCTTGGCTTGACAATTGGTCCCAAATTTGGTCCGGCTCAGGTTGATCAAGCCTCGGGTCGACAATTGGTTCACTTTTATCACCTTTGTCGGACTGTGTTAGACTAGGATGAATAGAGCCCAATCGAGCTTGGGTTTAAGCTCGGGTTTGGGCTCAAGCAACTTCTAGTGCATTGGGCCCGGGTTTGAAGTAGCAGCCTGATTCGACCCATTGTCATTCTTACTTCCAGCTTTGTTTTGGTTCCCTATTTAAGTCTTTATGGGCTTCTCTCATGTTCCTCAGCTTGGTGTTTTGCTTTATCTCTCCCCTTCTTTCCATTTTCCCTTGCTCTTTCTTCTAAGTTTTTGCTTTCATTTTTTCCTTTTGTGCACCACATTTCTTATCTCACCACTTTTTTTTGTCAACATTTATTTCTATTTTTGGTAAAATGTCATCTACTATTAAAACTTTCCTACCTTTATCAACAGTTTCTACCCCCAACTTTTGTCAATCTTTTTTTATTTCCATTTTTTGTAAAATGTCATCTACTTTTAAAACTTTCCTACCTTTTCCACAGTTTCTTCTCCTTAGCCTCTAGTTACCTAAATCCCTCCTTCAGGAGCTTTTAGCATTGTTTCAGAGCTTATTGCTAACTAGGATGAGTCCTCCCCACTCCTAACCAAAAGAACCTTGCATAAGGTTGTAATGGATGGTATGCCAAACTCTAACCTTCTTTACTATCTCCAAAAGAAACTAGAAGAGTCTCTTATAGTGGCTCGTCCTTGAGAGATACTTAAGGTGCTACCAAGTCAGATTACTCTTATTGTGTTCTTCTTAGATAAGGGGTCCTTTTTTTTTTTTTGATAATGAGAGCATGGTCTCTCCCACTCGAAGAAGAGTGGTCTAGAGGAGGTTTTGGTAGTTAAGGAGGGCTCATTCTGCCTTAAATTTGGTAGTTTGTCCCAAGCAAGTACTTGGCATGTTCATAATAATTACTTACTCAAAACTAGAAATGTAGACTATGGCTAGATGATATCAAACAAAATTAGGTCTTAGTTTGGATTTAAATACTTGGTGTTCCCTTATAGTACAAGATGACCAAAGGGCTAAGCTATCTTGTTTTGATGCATATTGACAGCGTGTTGTAACACTAGTCAAAATAAAATAATTATACGACTAATACAGTAATGGTGAGTCTAGGTCGATCCCACAGAGAGTGTGTAAAGTTACTGAAATGAAATTAATCGTTGTTTAGGTTTAGGGGGTTTTGGATTTTTCAAATAAGAAAATAAAATGAAACTAAACTAATAAACACAAATTAAAGAAAGCATGCAAAAATTTATAAAAGTGGGGAATTTGATAGGGACCCGGTTATCTGTTTCAATCTCAGTCTATACCCTAATCAAACATATTTCATGAATTTGTTGTTATAATTAACCTCTCCTAGTAACTATTAATCTTGGGATAATAATTAACCCGAGTTTTTCCTTAGGTTTTGTTTAATAAAGATACAATCATTAATTAATCCTAACTACTAAATAACCTAGGATACTATCTCTAGATTTAATTAGGCAGTAGCATTACGAATTAGGAAAATCAATTAATCAAGGCAACAATCACATACTATACGTCATTTAACATAGGTCATGTTATCCCTAATAATTACGAATCATTAGTCACTACATATGAATTTCAACATAACAATTACAAATTATATCAAAATTCTAGCAATGAGTTTGCAATTAAACGATTCAATAAATGCATTAAAATCATCTTTTCACAATACCCAATGGGTTCATACCCTAATAATTGAACAATAACGAAAATATGATCATCCATACATAACCCAAATCCATATGCCTAGGATAACACAATTAATTTGATAGGGGAGAAAGAAATAACAAAAATATGAAATTTACTTAACACGGGTCATCGACGTCAATGTCATCTCTAAACTGGTGTCGGGATGTCTAGCTCTTTATGGGTATCTCCTAAAAAAAAGCGTCAACCCCTATTAATATCCCTATCGAAGACTCGTAGCTGCTCTTTTCACTGTGCCTCCCTTTGTTTCTGCCGTAAGCTCTCTCTCACATTAGCTTCCTTATTCAATGATTTGACAAATAAACCTGGTAGTCCACTGCTCCTGAACACTTGTGTTTATAACCTACGTACTTCCTATTCTACTGTGCATTTTAAGCTAACACGCACATGTTGTCTTTCTTTACGCTTCATGCAGACGTTGTCTTCGTGAAACGCATTCATGATCTACATTTTTAACGCATACATGATCTGCATTTTTAATGCAAACGTTGGACATCTTGGAACTGTGCATTTTGCGCTACACGTCTTGTCATTTTTGTTTTCTTCTTGCTATACTTCTTCTTTATGCTTCACTGTCGTTTCTCTTTTAGCTGCTAGCTTATGGACTGCCGTATTGGTCATTATTAAATTTATGTGCATAGGGATGTCCCATCTCTGGCGTTCATCTTCTTTGTATTTTCAACATATATCTCCTTGCTTGGCATTTTCATGTCTCCTTCTTGTCTTTTAATTTTCCTTCTTGCTCTAAGAAAACAAGTGCAAATTAATCTTTAAAAAATGACTTAAATATCGTGCTTTCGACTCATTTTAGCTGCATCACTTTCGGATTGTGCCTAAAACCACATATGAACTAAAGTGAGTATCTTAAGCAATTTTATGTCATTAATTGCTAAGTGTTATAAAATAATAAAACAATCAATTAAGCATATGTCAATTTCTCCCACACTTAGCTTTTGGTCATCCTCGGGCAAAACATCAAATTTAAGCTCAGCGACCCAAATCATTTACTCATTTCGCATATGTTCCAAGAATGCATAATCATAAAGGAAAATGAATGATTTTCAAAAATCATAGCAAGAAATCAACATTCTAAGCTTTTACTCATGATCAATCAACATTCAATACCTTTAAAATTGAGCAATATGGTAGACTTAGAAAATGTGTTTAAATAGATATATCTGTAACATCCCATTTTCATATAAAGGGTTGAACCATAGAAACTGGTACATGTGAGATCAATCAGAGAAATTAGGAAAACACATCTCATGCTCATGCAT
>JANQBM010000221.1:25400232-25419872 GCA_025594535.1 Erythroxylum domingense
GCTTATGTCTAAATTTCCATTGCCATTGGGCCACAAATTCGCTACTGAAAGACTCCTATCAGTCGCTTAGCAATTTTTCGGGTTCGAAAACAATTCCGAAAAATTCCCAGAAAATTTCCATAATTCTCTAAAAATTGGAAAATCACTATAAACCTCTCCGATTCAATTTATCACTCACAAAGCCTATTTTTCCAAAAATCACACTTATTCACACTTATACCGAGAAGATGTCGTGAATGCATGTACGATAAATTTTTCATGAGTAACAATCGTTGTTCACAAGTTCATGAGCATGAGATGTGGTTTTTTTCTAACTTCTCCGATTGACCTCATTTGGACCCGTTTCTCAGGTCCGACCCGTTCTACGGAAACGGAATGTTACATTATTATTATTTGATTGTCATCAAAATTAATCATCGTGAAGTCCTCCTGACTTAACAATAAGTCTATTTCAAGATATTTCTCCAATAACTATAATTTCCCAACTATACAACATAAAAAATCCTCTTACTCACACTAAGAAATAAAGGTTTAACATATGTTATGTCATGGACACATGCCATATTGCTCTTTCAAGACTCTTAGTAACTGTCTAATATATCAAAGGCTTCTTCCATAACTCACACATAATTTATTTACAACCAAAATAACTTAAAATAACAACAACAATAACAACAAAAACAACAACAACGTTTCAATAGAAATTTCACCAAGATGTGGAGGTTTTAGCAATACGCAACCTTACCCCTAATTATTAAAGAGACTGCTTTCAATAGACCAACATAAAAGAAAGAACAAAGTTATCAAAAAATGATTTGAAGAGGAAAAAAAGAAAAACAATAACCAAATACATAAAAAAATAATTATATAAATAAATAAATAATAAATAAAATCAAAAGTAAAAAATAAATATAAACAGTAAAAATTTAAAATAAAATAAATATTAAACTAAATGAATAAATAAACAAACAAAACTAAAACTAAACTAAAGGGAAAATACTACTAACAAAGGTATTCAAGGTAATTACAAGTTATAAAAAATGAAGAAAAAAGAAGGAAAAAGTTCAAAAGGCCTATGAAAAAAAAAGTCTTTATGAAAAGAAAATGTCCTCTCTATATAAGATCGTCTACCCTTATGCTAGTTCTCCAAAGTCTCCTATTGAGGGTCAAGTCCATGATAAACTCTAATAATGTCATATCATGCCTGATCACTTGACTTAATTTTCCTTTGGTCTTCTTCTTCTTCTTCTCTTATAGTCCTTAAGAACAATCTTCTCACATTTTCTCACTAGGATGTAAAGATGTCTCCTTTTAAAATGTCTGAACCACCTAATCCTTGTATCCTTTGTACATCTAACGAAGCATCCTTATTTCTACCGTCGTTGGCTTATGAATATGAACATGTTTGATGGGGTAACACTTTGCTCTATAGAGCATGATTGAACTAATTGCTAAATGATAAATTTTACTTTTTAGCTTGAGTGGTATCTTCTTATTATATAAACCTACTTAATGAAAACAAATCAAAATGACTATTAAAAATAAAAATAAGTCATTACAGTAATTAATAATATTAGCATTGGTCAACTAGTAGTCAACCAGTGACTAGTATGCAACACTAATCTACTATTGTAGTAATTAATATGGTTACAAATTCTACTTTTCTTGTGATTGACTAGTTTGTGACACTAATATACTATTATAGTGATTAATATGGACCAATGTAATGATCAATGTGGTTACAAATTCTATTTTTCTTTTTTTATAGGAATAGTGGTCAACCATTATTGATTTTGTCCAAAATACCTTGAGACCTTAATATTTTGTAAATAATCTCTCTACTAGCTAGGGGTAAGGTTGCATACTACTAGATTTTCCTAGATTCTAGATTTTAGTGAGATTTATACTGGTGTTATTGTTGTACCTTGAGACCTTAATATAAATCAACATAACTCTAAAATATGACAACCAAAACCTCATAAAACAAGTTTTTCCAAAGGTTTTCAATTTTTTGAAATGATAAAAAACTTGATCTAAAATCATTTTATAAGTTCCTCGTAAGTATTTAGTGCATCAAGAGAATTTTCTTTAAGAATTTCTTAAATTTCCTATTAATGATGGCAATGTATATGGAATACGCCTTAATTAAAAATCACTGCGCAATGATTGGACGCCTAAATAATTTAAATGATCAAAATATATTTGCGTGAAGGGTTACAATAATTTATTAAATTTTGATGTGTTTGATTCCTCTATGCTCTTGGTTTTTCACTTGAATTTCATTGAATATCGATTAAGTTACATATATTCACCAATTTTCTCATTTTTTATTGCTCAAATTATTCAATCAACTCTTTTTCTCACTCTATCTTTTTATTGAATTTCATATTTCACATATTAATTAATTTATTATAATAAAGCTACCAATATTACCAAAAGAATGAATTTATCAATAACAATATATTTTTAAAGTAAACTCATTTGCTTCTAAAAAGAATTTCTGCCGACAGTTGTACGTTGGATGATGTTTGAATAGGCATTTTAGTATGTTTTGAGTGGTTAATTAATTGATTCATGTATGTTTAGGTTTAAAATTGTGTTAATTGGTTAGATATTTGTGTTTTGAGTGTTATATGGGTTAAAGCATGCTATTGAGCTTTAATTTTGTGTACTTGAGGTGCCATGATGTGTTTGTTAGTGTTTGAGATTAGATATCAAAAAATAAAGAAGATTTGGAGGAATTCTGGTAGAAGATCAAGGCCCACGATCGTGATCATGAAAGAAGCAAAATGGGCAAGCTACGATAGTGGCCTCATTAGCCACGATTGTGGAAGAAGCAGATGTGGATTGACACTTCATTTCATCTTTGATATTCTTTCTTTTTAATGTATGAGTTGGATTTTATAATGATGGATTTGGGTTTGATGATGATGATCTAAACTCCTTTAGCGATTTGTTCTTGAATAAATGTTAATGTGATTTCTTTTGACGTTAATACATTGGGTATTATGATTAATTGTTATATTTGCATGCTTCAGTAACAAATCGAGAGAGTGAACCGATAAAAAAATGATTAGATTAGGTAATTAGAATTAAATAATATAATAAATCATGCAAATAATGAAATCGATAATTTATACGAGAGAGATCTTGTGTGAGGACCTAATAGTCTATTAGAGGGCTTAAGATCTAATTGGTTGTGTAGGCTTTTTATTGATTGAGAGATTGAAAATTCCATAATTCAATTAGGGGTTATGATTTAGATTTTAATGATTATAATTCGAGAGAGATTCGTTCAAAAGTTTAGGACTGATACTGTATTAACTCAAAAGGAATCATGTTGGCATTTGATGATAAGATAAATCCCCTTCTTATAATCAACTAATCTTCCTTGTGTGATTTTTGATTGTTCATTGGTGGTGCACAATTTTTATTTCTTTTTGTTATTTTTACAATTTCATTTTCAATCCATCCATATTCGCTTAATTAGTTTTCTGTTTAGTTTTTCATTCCATTTTAATTATCCTTTAGGCCTTAGATAACTTAGAATTCGATTAATTCATCAACTCCTTGAGGGATCAACACTTTATATACTACATTCACGACTTATGCACTTGTGATATATTAAGAGAATTTGATTAGTTCATCAACTCCTTAAGGGATCAACACTTTATATACTACACTCACAACTTGTGCACTTGTGATATATTGAGGGATAAGAAATTGTAGAACTGGTCCACTCGATCATCTACCCTCTCTTTAAAAAACTTCAACGACCCTATTTGATCCTCCAGCCTTGCTTTACCTATCCAATTTTGGTTAGATCGGTCCATACTATTTTTTCTTTCCATATTTTTTAACCCACTTCAATCAATAAACTCTCTCGCCTTTTAACTTCTGACAGATTTTTGTTTTGGGAAAACTAGTTCCTAGTTGTTGATGGCTAGACCACTAGACCTGAGCTCTTTTAATACTTTCCCCTCCATCCAAAGAACTTTAGTAACTAAGATAAGGGTAAGGAATCTATAGAAATAAGAGAGGCTTTTTATTCTTCTAAATGGGTGAAGAAGGTGGCCTATTGATTGCAAAAATAAACTACTTGTTTTATGCTCAAAATCTCAAGTATACAAGTCGCTACTTGTAGTAAAAAGTAGATATCATCCCACAGAGATTGTACTTAGGCACCACTCAATTCAAATTGTGCTTTGTTTAAGACTCAAATTTGCATTTTTAACTAAAAATTAAAGTAAATCAAACAAGCTAGCAATGAACAACTAATACAATAATGGAAATCTGTCAAGAGAATTAATCAAGTTATGGGAGAGGGGGTTTACCTATCATTAATGCTAATCTAGCCATTTATGTGTTTATGGGGTGTTAGTTCTAGACGATTGTAGGGTTGATTACTCTCTCTCGAGTTATAATCATTCCCTAAATTGTAAACCCTAATTGAATTATGAACTTGTAATTTCTAAATTCACAAATTACCCATAATGCTAATTAATTCTAAAGCTCTCTAATAAACAATCGGGTCTTGCACGAGATCTCTCTCTATAAACTTATTGACTAGATTGATTAAGTGGTCAATTAGATTGCCTAACTCTCATTAATTAGATCCAATCATTTTTATTCCACTCACCCTCTCGATTTGTTACCGAAATATGTAAATACATTAATTAATCACAATACCTAAAACAAATAAACACAATTTAACTAGATTCACATTAACATTAACTAGATTCACATTAGAGCATCGTTAACAACTCGAAATCTGTAACCATACAACCCATCCTAACCTTACACATTAAATGAATACAAAGGGCATTGATAAGGAAATAAAACTCAGGTTGGACGATGCAGGAAAGCTGCGGTGTTGGGAGATCCTCTAATTTGGGAAGCTTCAGTGTCGTAACCCTCCTCCTCCTCTTTTTCTTCTTCTTTTTTTTCTGTCCTCTTTCTCTCTCTCTTTTGGGCTTCCAAATTAGGCTGAATCTGGACTCCCTCTAGGGTTCTATCCTTATCCTTTTATAGTCTTTTCTAATTAAGGTAACCATAGTGTTTTTCTAGGGTTCGAAATGTCTGAGATGTCCCTTAAAAACTCAAATTCGAAAAAGACTCTGCGTCTGTCTGCGCGTAGGCCACGATCGTGGCTGTTGGTGCATGATTGTGGCTGATTTACTTGTTCTCTATTACGATCGTGGGAGATTCCGTATGATCGTGGCCCTATGCTCGAGCTTCTGTTATCTACCACGATCGTGGGCCTATGTTGGTGCTTATGTCATGATGGTGGCAGATTCTCCACAATTGTTACCATGTGTTTTGGTTTGGTTCTCCTCTAAAACTCTTTCGATTGCCCTAAAACATTAGTAAACTCATCACTGCACCTCATATATATATAATTGAAGCTCAAAAATATGTTATCACCCAAATAACACTTTAAGCATCAATATTTATGAACTAACGCAATTCTTAACCTAAACACACATCAAACAATCAAATTAACCACTAAACTCATATCAAATTACTTATAAAAATACAATGCAATCTACATCTATCAACATCCCCACACTTAAACTTTTGCTTGTCTTTAAGCAAAGTTTGAATACAACCAATAAAATTCTATCACTTCTTTTTTGCAAAGATTAAAGCATGAAATCCCTCAAACTTTGGCTAACTCAAGTGTCAAGCTAATACACACATCATGACTAATTTTCATTGGTGCACTTAAGCAAACTCAACTTATGAAACCATTAATCAAAGATAAGTATAAATTTAAAATGGACCTTCCTTATGAATTTCACTCATTTCTCTCTAGCGTTTGATGGTTCATGTTTCACCCAAACTTTCTATAGGAAATCACACTATCATAGGCTTGCTAATACACCAATTATCCTCTACAGTGATTACATGCTAAGATAGATCAAAAGGGCTTTATTTCAGTTAAGGTGGGTTAAACAAGTTTTAGGGGTTTATCATAAGCATTTATAAACTATTAAGTGTACAAAGAGATGAAAAAGATAAACTTCTAAGATATGCAAATAAATGAGACTATTTCTCCGCACTTATTGAAGCTACTACATGTTTTTCTCTTTTCTTTTCTATTCTTTTAATTTTTTTCATTTGCTTTTGCTCTTTTTTTTCTCTTCATTTTTTCATAATAAAGAAACAATGAACAAAAAACAAAAACTATATGTCATGTGCTCTTAACTTCTGATACCACACTCAAGTATCACTTAGCACTCTATTAGCTTGTGATTGGGTAAGCTAATGGGGCTTGTGGGTTTTAAAATTGGGTAATTTCAAGAAACAAAAGGTTAAAGGCCCAATGGGGCTAGAAAGGGATAATAAAAGGGTAGGTCATTTAAGCTAAAGGTTAAAGCAAGAAGGCCTTAATCATTTTTATCTAACATATATCCAGTAGATTTAAACCGATTCAAAGCAAGTTTTGAAGACTCACTTCCTCACATAGGCTCAAATGAAAATCCATCATGCTTCTATACATTACCTCATTAGTCAAGTTTCAATTTATGAGTAAGCTTATACAGCCAGCTACTTTCATCACTCCACATAGTTCACTCTCCAGTAAATTAGTCTATTTTCAATTCACACATGCATTTAATCTCATTCCAACTAGCATAATAGAATCTCATAGTAAAACATTCATCACAAAGATTCAAATGTAAGGGAAATGACGTACCTAATACTAATAATCTAACATGCATCCTACATGACATGCAAAAATGCAAACATAAATGCAAAGACTACCTCCCTACACTTTAACAAAATATTGTCCTCAATATGTAAAAGAGAACATCTAAAAAAAACAAACAACACCATGATAAACAAAACATAAAAACACAAGAAGAATAATATAAGAGATTAAGGGCAAGATGGGCTTATGTTGGTGGTTCTGATAGAATTGACTCATTTTTCCCTCTCGTCCTTTGGTCCATAAAAGGTAATGGGAAATGGTCTTTATTAGTGGCCAAATTGAGATTCCTATAGGCAATGCACACTTTCCAACCTATGATGGTCCTAATGGAAATCTGGTCATCTTTTTCATTCTCTACGACTGTCATGCCTCCTTTCTTAGGCACATAAATCTTTTCATCTTTTTCATTCTCTACGACTGTCATGCCTTCTTTCTTAGGCACACATTACCACGGATTCACCCACTTGATCTCTGAAATAAGGTATGTAATACTTGCATCTAAAAGCTTCACCACTTCCTTCTTCACAACCTCTTATATGTTTGGAATTAACCTTCTTTGCGCCTCTCTCATTGTCTTGCATCCTTCTTCAAGGTTTATCCTATGCATCACCACATTAGGGCTAATCCCCCTAATATCATAAATTTTCCACCCCATGGCTCTCATCCTCTTCTTAATGATTTCTACCATTTTCTTTTCTTACTCAGCATCCAATTGGTTAGAAATGGTGATGGTTAAGGTGTGTTCCTTGCCTAGAAATGTGTATGTCAAGTGAAAAGGAAAGGGTTTTAGTTTTACAGCGGGAGGCTTTATAATGGAGGGTGGTGTAGGTGCATCCACTCTCTCTAACTTCTCTTGCTCATTCTGCTCACTCAATTTCTCTTCACTCACACTCTCATCCCTTTGCACTTCAACAACTTTCTTAACTTCCTTTCTAGTTTCCTTTTCAACCTCCTTCACACAATCATCCATAACATCAATCTTCATACAAGTACTTCCATCCACCAGCTTCTTCAAAGATTTAGTTATATTGAATTCAAACTACTCATCACCAATTCTCAAAACCAATTTCCTTCGTGCACATCAACTAATCCCTTACTAGTATTCATAAAGGGCCTACCTATAATCAATGGAAAATTCCTATCTTCTTCAAAATCCAATGCAACAAAATCAATGGGAATTATAAATTTATCCACTTTTATTAGAACATCTTCTACTACCCCAAATGGCCTTTTGATGGATTGATCTGCAAGTTGGATAAGCATGGATGTTAGCTTGACGTCTCCTGGCCCCAATTTCTTGAAAATAGATAAAGGCATCAAGTTAATACTTGCACCTAAATCATGTAAACATTTAAAAAATTCAAAATCACAAACAATATATGGAATAGTAAAACTCTCTGGATCTTGTAGTTTTGAAGGCATTATGCTTGTGACGATCGAACTACAATTATTTATCAAGGTCATCGTTTGATTTTCTTCCTAATTGTGTTTATGTCAATATATCTTTGAGAAACTTCACATACTTAGGCATACACTCTAATGCCTCCACCAAAGACAAATTAATCTAAATTTTTTCAACTTATCTAAGAATTTGGAGAATTAAGTGTCGATTAGATGTTGTCTCACCCTCTGGGGAATGGAATTTTAGGCTTGTAGGGTCGTGGTGGTACATATGGCTTTTTTTTTTCTTTTTCTCCTACATTTTCCTTTTGTTGGCTATCTTATTGCATGCTTGGCTCCTCCAATTTCTTGCCACTCATAAGTGTGATCGTCTTGAGTTGTTCCTTTGGATTAGCCTCAGTGTTGCTTAGTAAGCTTCCTGCATTCCTAGAAGACAAAGCATTAGCAAGTTGACCTACTTGTACCTCCAAGTTGTGGATGGATGAAGCTTGGTTCTTCCCAATCTGATCAAACCTTGCCTCCATTCTTTTCTGACTCTCTTCTAGTCTTCTTTGACTTTACTCTTGGCTTGAGAACTTTGAACCCAATACGTCAATTAACTTGTCCAATTGTTCCCCAAAGACCTAAATTGATCTAGGAGGTCCTTGTGTTCTCACTTGGCCACCTGCATTGTTAGTACTTCACAAAAAATTTGGGTAGTTTTTCCACCCAAGATTGTAAGTATTAAAGTATGAATTGTTACCTCGTTGCGACTGACCTAAGTAATTTACTTGTTCTATACCACTCGCTCACAGTAAGAAACATTTAGCTATGCCATGGTTATCATGCCCACAAAATTCACATTATAGCTGCATGGTTTGATTGTTGATGAAGAAGCTTCGTACATTTTGCTCACTGCTTAGTGAGGGCAGCAATCTGTGCTTGCAAGGCTATCACTGAGTTAAATGGAATCATTCCTTTTTACTCCTTTCACTTTTGTCTAATCGTTTCATTTGACCGTATATAGTTTTTACTCACTAACTTTTCCAAAATGTTATAGCTGCATTAATTGTTCCTCTTGTACTTTAAGTTACACCATTATAAAATGTCTGCAAAAGAAATTCCCTCAGAAGGTTGTGATGGGGGTGGCTCCTTTGTAATTCCTTAAATCTCTCCTAGACTTCATACGATGACTACCCATCACTTTGTTAAAATTTTTTTATTTCTTTGATGGTTCTTGTTGTCTTGGTTAAGGGAAAGTACTTAGCCAGGAAAGCTTAGGCTAACTGCTCCCAAGTAGTGATTTGGCTTGCACTGAGTGAATTATTCCATGCCTTTGCCCGATCCCTCAAGGTAAAAGAAAACAGTCTTAACCTCATAACATCATCAGACATCCTATTAAACTTGAACGTATCATAGATCTCCAAGAAATTTACAAGATAGGCATTGGGATCCATAAAACTGTACACTGCTCTAAAGTATGTTGAGGAGTATTAGCTTGATCTCAAAATTATTAGTTTAAATCGCTGGCCTTGTACCTCTTTAAGGATTAAAACCTGGCCTCATAAAGTCCATCAATGTTCTCTCAGCTCCTCCTTACTCTCCTTCTTCTGTCATATTCCTTTGGATTTGGACTTGACATCTAGCTCTTATTAGCTCTCTTTTGAGCCTTGTAATATTTGAAAAGTCTTCTTCACTAAGCTCGTTAGACCTTCTCGTGTTCCTTGTGTTCATACACTTGCAAAAAATTAAGGAAAAGTATCAAACAATCCTTGGCAACAATGCCAAAAACTTATTGATTGTAAAAATAAACTATTTGTTTTATGCTCAAAATCATAAGTATACGGGTCCTTACTTGTAGTAAAAAGCAAGTATCATCCCACAGAGAATGTGCTTAGGCACCACTTAATTTAGGTTGTGTTTTGTTTAAGACTCAAATTCAAATATTAAATTGAAAACTAAACTAAATCAAACAAACTAGCAACGAACAAATAATGCAATAGTGGAAATCTAGCAAGAGAACTAATTAAGTTATGGGATAGGGGATTTACTTATCATTAATGCTAATGTAGCCATTTATGTGTTTGTGGGGTATCAGTTCTAGACGATTGTAGAGTTGATTACTCTCTCTTGAGTTATAATCATTCCTTAAATTGTAAACCTTAATCAAATTATGGACTTACAATTTCTCAATTCACAAATTACCCATAATTTTAATTAGTTCTAAAGCTCTCTAATAAGCAATCGAGTCTCGTATGGGATATCTCTCCATGAAATTACCGACGAGATTGATTAAGTGGTCAATTAGATCACCTAACTTTCATTTATCAAATCCAATCATTTTTATCTGGCTCACCTTTTCAGTTTATTACTGAAATATGAAAATACATTAATCAATCATAACACCAAAACAAAATAAACATAATTCAACTAAATTCACATTAATAATAAGTAAAATCTCGAAGGAAAAGTTAAAACATCGTTAACAACTCGAAAGTCTTAATCATACAATCCATCTAACCCATATTAAACGAACAAAAAGGGATATGGGGAGGACATAAAACTTAGGTTGGACACTGCAAGAAAGTCGTAGCTTTGGGAGATCACCTAATCTAGGAAACTTTAGCGTCAGAACCCTCCTCCTCCTCATCTTCTTCTCTTCTCTCTCTCCTCTTTCTCTCGCTCTTTTAGGTTTCCAAATGTAGGCTGAATGTGGACTCCCTCTAGGGTTCCATCCTTATCCTTTTATAGTCTTTTCCAATTAAAGTAACCCTAGTGTCTTTCTAGGGTCCAAAATGTCTCAAATGTCCCTTGAAAACTCAAATATGAAAATGATTGCACATTTATCTACGTGCAGGCCATGATCGTGACCCTTAGTGCACGATCGTGGCTAGTTTACCTGCTCTCTGTCACAATTGTGGAAGATTCCCCATAATCGTGGCCTTATGCTCGAACTTCTGTCATGATCGTGGCATATTTGTCACAATCGTGGGCCTAAGTTGGTTCTTTTGTCATAATTATGGCAGATTCCCTGCGATTGTGACCATATGTTTTGGTTCGATTCTCTTCTGAAACTTTTTCCAATGCCCTGAAAAGCTAACAAACTTATTACTGCACCTTATATTTGTAAAATTGAAGCTCAAAAACATGTTCTCACCCAAATAACACTTTAAACTGCAATATTTATGAACCAACATAATTCTTAGCCTAAACACACACTAAAAAATCAAATTAACTACTAAACACATATTAAATTACTTATAAAAATACAATGCAATCTACACCTATCATGGCCTAGAACAAGGTCTTTGGAGGCCCTGAGAACTTTAGTCAGATACGATTCATTCCTCTTCTTAAACATCGGGACATAGTGTCTCCTCCTCCTGAAATACTTCAGCTAAGATCTAGGAAATGGTAGTCATTACCTGCAGGGCACTTCCTAGACAAGCATCTAGGTTTCCTTATTGTGCAGTAGTGGACAACCATAAGTTAGAGAAAGCTAGGACATGTTAACACTTTAGTCAGTGAAAATGAATTCTTTGTATTTAGGTTTATAAGTGAGGAAGCTATTAGGAGAACCATTGAAATGGGACCTTGACATTTATAAGGTAAACCTTTATTCTTAAAGATGTGGAAGCCTGATAGTTCATTACATAAGTCAAAGTTCAACTACATTCTAGTGTGGGCTCATTTTTGCAAAATACCTCTTGAGTAGTTATCAGCTAAGGGCTTGAGCTACTTGGCTAGTGTTCTTGCTAAAATAGTTAGCAGGGATGAGCACACTATCACACTAAATAGAATTGGGTTCGCTAGAGTATGCATTGAGGTCCAGTTAAATAAAGAGCTACCAAAATTAATAAGGATTATGAGGTTAGGTGGGGGTGGAGATAAGCTCGCTGAGGACTGTATCAAAATCACTTATCCATGGAAAGAATTTGAAGACCTAAAAAATTGTATCAAATGAAGTTAATTTTAGATGTTTCAAAGGAACTTGAAGCTATAATACACTTACTTAATATCATATGGAGTCACTAAAGACTAATGTAACAAATCTTAGAAAAATTCCAACTAAATCACTTTTTCTCCCTAAAAAAACAAGAGAAGGAAATTGAAAAGGAAACTTACTTTCATTTGATGAATCATGAGCTGGGAAATGATCACACCCATAGGGTGACTATAACAAATGAAGCTAATGATGTTGTGTTAGAAAATGAACAAATCACAGATGAACAAATGTGATTCACTAAAAAAATCTCGTGTCATGCTTCCCAATTAAAAGAGAATTCACTAATGGAATCTGTGGTTAACTTTAAAAGGTTTTCTTATGACTAATATAAGTAAAATAATGGGTAGCGGGAAAACTAAGAGGAAGAAAGCAAGAGCTACTCCCTTAGAGTTAACTAGTTTGGAATGTTAGGGGTTTAAATTTCCCAAATAAATAGAAGGTTTTTAGAGATTACCTAGGCCTAAAGAAACCACGTTTTATTGGACTCATTGACACTAAAATAGAAAAAGAATCTTATTAAAAGAGACTTTCTTTTTTAGAAAACAACTAGACAACTTTATGTAATTTACATGCAAGTTGTAAACTGAAATTAACTTTGTAAAGGCATTTGATATAGTAAAATAGGATTTTATTAAGGAAGTTCTCTGAGCACTAGTTGTCATAGTAAATTTGTGAACTAGATAATGACTTGTATAACCTCAGTCTCTTTTGGCATTATATTAAAATGGGGAACCTACAAGGCTATTCAAGGGGACATGTGGTCTTAGATAGGGTTAATCCATTGTCACCTTATATCTTCACCAATTTATATAGATAAATTATCTAGACCAACATCTACTACATCAATAAGGAACCAACTTTCAAGTAACATTATAGATGTAAATCAGTCAAAATATCTCAATTATTTCTTGTAGATGATTTACTAGTGCTTAGTAAAGTTGATCAACTATCAATTGGTATATTTATTTGAAACTCTGGAAATATTCAGAGACTTATCTAGACTTTTATAATCGTTGTAAGATTTTCTTCATATTATCTATAGATTTTAGCCCTGAGATTAGTTCCTATGTAAGATCTAAAGGACTATGAATGGATAATCTACCTTTTAAATATCTTAGAGTACCTATATCCTTAAATAAATAGAGTGTAATAGAATGCTCTCCACAAATTAGTTTAATATAGAGGAAACTTTATGCTTGGCACATAAAGTTCTTTTCATATAAAGTTAGACCTACAACTAACCATTTCAATTTTATCTAACTTGAATATTTGTTGGAGCTCTCATTTGGCTATTCCAAAAGGAGTAGTAAAGTTTATGGGCAAATTGATAAAAGATTTTCTATGGTCTAGTGCTGAAACAAATTACAAAACCACTTGCACCAAATAGAGTACACTTTGCCAACCTAAAAAGTTAGGAGGACTAGTAATTACTTCCATCAAGAAGATGAGTAAAATCCTCCTCAGCAAAAGAGTATATAAGCTATGAATAAAAAAGGAGATTTATAGGTAAAGTGGATATATTGTTAATACCTGAAGAATTCCAACATATAAATATTCATCCTTAATTCAATCCTGGAAATTTCAATAAATTATGAGCATAAGGAATACCTTAAAATTTTGCATCCAACCTAGAATAGTGAATAGGAACAAATAAAAGTTCTGGTATAACAATTGGCATCCATTAGGTCCCTTATATAGAATTAGGGAAATAGCTTAGCTTAAAGCTATTATGCTAGCAAAAGCTAAGGTATAATCTTTGCTCTCAAATAATGAATGATATTGGCCTTTCTACCTGAGAGGAAGTCACAAGATCATTTCCAACTAGCTTGTTAATTCTTTAAATCAATATTATGAAGGCTGCATTATCTGGTTACCGATTAAATAAGGAAATTTATCACAGATTCTTATAAGGTGCTACTGTATGAAGTTGCTCACTTACAGTCTTGGCATAAGGCTATTTGGAGATCTAATGTTCTTCCATCTCATACTTTCGTTCTTTGGCTAGCAGCCTCGAGAAGACTCAATGTAAGAGACATGCTAAAATTACTACCAATTGGAACTGGTTGTATACTTTGCAATAATGCTCAGGAATGTTTGAACCTTTATATTTTGAGTAAAGCTACTCAAGAGTGCTGTCAAACTTGTTTCAAAATACTTTCAACTTCCAATGTACATCTATGGGATGTATAAATGATCGCGCATTGTAACGCTATCAAAATAACTAAACTAAAACTATAGCTAGAGGTAAGTCTAGGTCGATCCCACAGAGATTAATTCTAATTACTTTCCTAAATTATATGTATACGTAAAACAAGGAGGTTTTTTATTTGAAGAAAATTAGAATAAAAATAAAATTGAATATATAAAAAAATCAACTAAACAACAGCAAAGTGATAAAATTGACCAATAAGTTGAAATACGATTCTTTTGTTTAATCTTGGCCTAAGTACAATTTCATAAATGTCATTGAATTATCGCCTTTACACCTCTCTTAAGACTGTTGATCATGAACTAACAATAAGCTCTATTAATTCTGATTTTTCCTTAGGTTGTAGTTATCCAAAAATAGCTTGTTAATTAACCTAACTATCGGGAAACCTAGAACAAGCTCTTTAAATTTATTAGGATAAACTAGACCAATCTAAGCATCAATCTCACAAGCTTGGACTATTTAACTTATGCTACATTATCTATAACGATTTAATACCATTAGTTACCACATACAACCTTCAACATGACTATTATGTATCGCATTCAAGTTATATCTATGGGTTTTTATGAAAAAGATTATATAGAGCATTAAAATCATTCTCATACAATACCCAATCAATCTATATAAGATAACGTAAACAATCTGAAAAGAGGTAAAGAAAACGTCACTCAACAATAATCTACATAATGTGCTCCTCGACCTAAATTGCACCTTTGGATCAGTATTAAGAAATTTAGCCTTTTATCTCCATCTTGAAGCTCTCACCATCGATCATACTTTCCATCGCCACTGTCGGTATTAAGAATGAAGAAAAATGGAAGCGAAAATAAGAGAAAAGCATATTCGGCTAGGTCTGTTGCGATCTCCTTTATGCCATCACACACTTTTCCTTACGTAGTAAAATTTAGGTTTAAATTGAGGGACACCTTTTTCACTAGCATTAATAGAGACATTTGTCTTTCTCACGCCCATGAGTTAATTCTCACGGGTGTGAGAGCACCTCACGGCTCATAGTCATGCATGGTCCTCATATAGCTGTGAGCCCCGAAAGTATGTCCATTGAAGCCATCTTCTCAATTTCCATATTTTATTGATTCATGGAGCATGAAGAAAAAGAGGATTTAGAAAAGAAGAGGCAAGAGATAATGTCAAGTGAAGGACAAAGAAGGAAGAAGTCTTAAGACATATATTGAATAGCATGAGTGGGAGAAATCTCACATCTATGCAATACCTCTCACGAAAAACCTTGGGTAAGAGGTGCTCCTTAAAGCTATCGGTATACTTTGCAAAGGGCATTCTACACCTAAAAGTATAATCTTTCATCTGGGGTGGTCGAGACTAGCATTTATGAATAGGAAGATGCCTTCTATGATGGAGCGTGAGAGGTACTGCATAGGCATGAGAAATTTCTCACACACATGCAATCCAATATATGTCGTGAGACTTTTTCTTTCTGTGTTGTTCACTTGACATTCTATCATACCTATTCTTCTTTCAATCCTCTTCTTCTTTTTGCTCCATGGATCAATAGAATATGGAAATTGAGAACATGGCTTCAATGGATATGCTTTGGGGTCACTTTAGCTTCGTCACTTCCAAAATGTGTCTAAGCTCAAATATGAGCTAAAGTGAGTATCCTAAACATTTCTTAGGCATTAATCACTAAGTGCAGTATATCAAATGAATCAACATTTAATCATATATCAAGTTCCCCCATACTTATCTTTTGAATATCGTCGGACAAATCGTCAAAATCAAAACCTCAAACTAAAATTTTTATTCATTTTCCATATTTACTAAAATTAGATAACCATAAGTAAAAATCAATGGATTTCAAAATATATAGCAATAACTCCACATTTAAAGCTTCTACTCATGATCAATCAACTTCCATTACCCTTAAAAATAGAGTGATCGAAAGGTAGACTTGGACAAAAGGTGTCTAAACAAGATATTTCCATGGGTACACTTAAACACCATTCATAATCACATCAATCCATAACTTTGCATATCATTTCATTTCTCCACCACTAAAAGTCACATGCACAATCATGAATCAAAGGAATTTCTAGGGTTGTAATGTGTGTAAGGGTAAGGTGAGATGTATTTTAGGTGATGTAGCATAAAAGCCATCAAGCTAGTGAAGAAAAAATAACACTTAAGGAGATATCAAGCACACAAATTAACATTCATTCAAAACTGGGTTCCATTAGCAATAAATAATGCAACAACTATATTTCAAAACTCAATTTAGCTCCCACACCATAAGCCACATAAATATAACACAAAAGTGCTCCATCCAAAACAACATCCGCCTTATATGCAATATATTCAAACACCTATTTAATACAACTTAAGGAGCATAAACTATTAATTAACAACTTTTCACAACAATTATATTTCCTCCTTGATAATTTTAGACAAACTCACTTTTTTTCTTTTTTTTTCCCCTTTCAAATATAAAAGAGATAGAAGCTACATCAACATGGGATTCATAACATGGCATATTAACAAACGTAACAAAACCATATGTATGTATACCCCAACACTCAGGTTTTTGTACAATCACATTCATTAAGAATTAACAAATGCTCCACTAGCTTTAAGGCTTGGTAAGGGCATTAGTTAGGTGTATGTAATGTGGTTTATACAAAATAAAAGGTTAATAAAGCTCAAAGGGGTTAGCAAAAGAAAATTCATATAATTGGGTAGGTTATTAGGCTAATGTAGCTCGTAATCAACAAAGAATGCCTAATCATTTTCATAAAAATGCATGTGATGAAAATGTGGTCTCGAATAGAAAATCAAAGCAAAGTAAGGATGTATATCTCATAAAGGTCACACATAAGCTCACTGATTTTTGTCTGCCATTAGTCACCGCTCTTATAAGAATAATGCACATTAACTAGTCAGAAGAGCAAAAGTACATGTTAAGGTTGTCATGGATTTTTCTAGTCAATTCACACTTTAATTAAAACTAAGTAATCTTAAAAGAAATATAAAATGAGAAAATTTTTTATTTTGTTTGTTTAATTTTGAAAACCACCTAAGAAGTCACATAATCCACAATTAAGTTCAAAACATGCATAAAAGCTAATAACAAACTAAGATCCCCACCCCTACACGTAAAACTTACATTGTCCCTAATATAACATCAAATGCAAGAAATGGAGCATTTAGTGACAATAGCTATTACGAAAATGTAATGAGACAGAAATCAACTTCCTTTGAGTTGCCTCTCAAATAACACCTTTGTTTACCATCGTTAGCTCGACTCCGCATTGCTCAGTCTTTATAATGAGACTTTTCTAACCCTATCACTTCCACATCCTCCACTTAGAATCCTTCATTAAAGGGTTTCAGTCAATGACCATTGACTTTGAATTTCTTGTTTGTCTGTAAGCTTTCAATTTCAACTACACCATATGAAAACACATTAGGAACAATAAAAGGTCCGATACAATAGGAAGACAATTTACCTAGGAAAAGCTTAAGTTATGAATAGTAGAGAAGAACTTTTGTCCAATCAATAAATTCTTCCTAACAATCATCTTATTATAAAATCGTTTCATCTTTTCCTTGTAAATTTCTACACTCTCATAAGATTCAAGCCTAACCTCTTCCAATTATTGCAGTTGCAGCTTCCTCTATATACCCACCGCAAGCCTAACCTCTTCCAATTATTGCAGTTGCAGCTTCCTCTATATACCCACCGCAAGCCTAACCTCTTCAAATTATTGCAGTTGTAGCTTCCTCTATTCACCCACTGCATCCATCTTCATATTGCATTGCTTAATGGACCAAAATGCTCTGTGCTCAATTTCCACTAGAATATGACACTTTTTGTAGATCAATCGGTATGGAGATATGCCAATCAATGTCTTGTATGTAGTCCTATATGCCTAAAGAACATAATCAAGTCACTGAATCTAATCTTTACGATTTAAGCTCACCATTTTCTAAAGTATGGATTTGATTTCTCTATTTGTGATGATAGGTCGTAGACACCATATGAGTGACATGATGTTTCTTTAAAAGGTTTTTCACCAATCAGTTGCAAAAATGAGTACCCCTTGTCACTAATCAATGCTTTTGGTGTTCCAAACCTAGTAAAAATGTTAGACTTGATAGCTTCTGTAACAACCTTAAAATCGTCAATCCTGGTGGTTTTAGTTTCCACCCATTTAGAAACATAATCCACAACCAAAAAAATGTAAACAAAACCAAAAGAAGAAGGAAATGTTTCCATAAAATCGATGACTCATACAATAAAAATTTCACATGCAAGTATTAAAGTTAAATATGTTTGATATCTATGGGACAAATTATAATTATCCTGTTTCTAGCATTGCTAACATGCTTTACAGAACATATAGGAATCTCGAAAAATATTTGGCCAATAAAAACCACATTATAGAATTTTCCTTATAGTTCTATTAAGCCCAAAATGACCACCACAAGCATAGGAATGACAAATTTTCAAAAATGATTCATATTTAGATTCAGACACACATCTCTAAATCACTTAGTCAAAGCAACACTTCCATAATTGAGGATCATCCCAAATATAATATTTTGACTCACACTTTATCTTTTTCCATTTAGTCTTACTCAAATCATTAGATATCTCATGGTTCACTAGATAGTTCATAATATTAGTATAACATGGAACCTTACTTTAAAGTGTTAGTAATTGCTCATCCAAAAACAATTCTTGTAATGGTATTAACTCCTCCTCCTTCACAAATCAACTCAAGTGATTCATGATTGAATTCTCTATACCTTTCTTATCTTTGGTGTCCAAATCAAACTCTTGGAGCAGAAGAATCCATCTAATAAGTCTTGGCTTCGCTTCTTTTTTCAATAAAAGGTACCTTAATGCTGCATGATTAGAATATACAGTCACTTTAGAACCAAGAATAAATTTATCCAAAGCAAACACAATAGCTAAAATCTCCTTTTTGGTGGTGGAATAGTTACATTGTGCTGGATTTAGTGTTTGAAAAGCGTTGTAAATAGCATTAGTCATCTTGCCACATTTTTTACTAAAGACGACACCCACAACAAAATTACTTGCATCACACATAATCTTAAATGGTTGACTCCATTTACGTAGTTCAATAATGTGCTCAACATAGAAAATACTTACAATGCATCTTTGTAAGGTGGCTGGGGCATTGCAGAGTCCAAGCAGCATCTTTCTGTAGGCAAATATACTTGATATATTTGAATTTTCTCATATTTTCTTATGTTTTTGCATGTGATTTCAATCCTATTTTTAAGATAAAATGTTCAATTTGTGTTTAATATGGGTTGACTGTTAGGTTGGA
>JANQBM010000221.1:25419972-25445415 GCA_025594535.1 Erythroxylum domingense
TATTATTATCTGCCAGTATAGGCCAGGTGACCTGTATAGGCAACTTTCTTGATAGAAATACATCCACGATACTAATTCACATGTTCTGTCTGTTCTGCTTTCTTTGTTCCTTTGCTTCCACAAATGTTATAGATTCTGTAGTTACATTTTGGATTAGTGGACCAGATTGGGTATTCATTTGTTTTATTTTTCTTTTACCAATTTCCAGTAAAAATATGGGTATTCAGTTGTGAGTTGTGCCAGATTTACTATTAATCTTCCTACAATCAGACTACATAGTTCATGCTTTCTTTTCCTTTTCAGACTCTTGACATGGCTTATGTGTTACTTGAATTATTTAGGTGCACCGAGCAGTAGCAAGGGGCGGTATGGAGGTTGCGACGAAAATTCAATACCCTGGTGTTGGAGACAACACTGAGAGTGACAATGAAAATGTGAAACTTTTGTTAGATTACACAAATCTAATCCCAAAAGGGCTTTATCTTGACAGAGCTATGGAGGTTCGTATGTTCATGTGTTTGTATCCGTAGATTATTTCGGATTGTTAAAGCTGGAGGTTAATGTGGCATTTTCCCTTTAATATCTGAGAACCCAAAGCCTCTGCTTGCTATGGTTATTTGATCTGCTTCAAGTTAACGTTCATAGAAAGAAGTCGTGCCTTTATACTATGTGACATTTGCTTTGAAAGTTTAGACTTGTAGTCTTTAGCCCTTTTCTCATTTTGATGTTCTATAATGTTAATGTTACATATGAATGCTTTTAAAGGTCGCAAAAGAAGAAATATCTCGTGAATGTGACTGAGTTGGAGGCAACGAACCAGAAAAGATTTCGTAATCTGCTCTCAGATGCTAAGGGGTTTTATGTTCCATTAATGTTGGATGAGCTTTCAAGCAAAAGAGTCATAACTACACAACTTGTTTCTGGTATGTCTGGTAGTTAATTGTTACAATTTGCCCTAGGACTTTTGCTTCTGTATCTGAAATCTTGGAATGGAAGGTGGTTTTTACTTTTTATAGTATCTCGAACAAGTATCTTATATGTGCTAGGCAACTCAAATAGATTTAAGGACGTACGAATTCTAGTAATTGGTGTAGATCGATTTCTTATTTATCTAATCTATTAGATAAGAATGATCGATCTGTCCATAAGGCTGCTGGTGAATCGTTGGCTCTAATTTTTGAGATGAGAAGTCTAGAGGAATTTGCTAGTAGAGCTAACTGTTCTACTGACTCACCGGTCCAGGAAGGAAACAAAGGCTTTTCTCATGTAGTAGGATTGCGATAAAAAATCCTAAACCAAGTTAGAAACCTTTCTGCAGAGGCTGGTGGAAAGGGATTCAAGGACATCTTGGAGTTTCTCGAGGTAGTAACTGGTTTCCTTCTTACCAAAAAACATATTATAATATATGCACTGCCTCTATAATGACATTGCCTTCTTTATTCTTAGGATGGTTGTTACCCTGAAAATTCTATGAAGATTGGTGGGGATACTTTGCCAACGTCAACATGGTACAAATTATTCCAGGTAATTCTTTGTCCAACTTTTTCTTTAATTTGGTTACAATTGTTCATGTTGTCTTGGTTTATTTAGAATTCAAGGCACTCATATTTGAATTCTTTTAACAGTTGAACTTTTTCAAGCACTACGTTAGAGATGGATTTGTGAAGCACATAAATCATATAATCGTATTCTTCTTCTTGCAGTGCCTTTCCTTTTGTATTCATCTTGAAGATGGAGAAAATATGCAAAGAGGATAGTGATTGTCAGCGCGGTCTAAAATTTTCAAAGCTAAACTGTCTCTAGGAAAAGGGTTGAGAGAGGAATTACAGAAGGAATTTGGAGGGTTAGCCTACCAATAAAGAGTTATAAGTTTCAAGACTTAGCTATAAAAAATGTACATGTATTCATCTGCTTGCTATGGCAATTAGTATCAGCACCCGAAAATGAATGATATGCAAATTTTAACATTATTCGTTTCTTCTTTCTAATCATTTTGTGCTGCTCTTACTATTAGCTTCCTGTGATTATGAGTCTCAATTGATTTTGCCACTCACAAGGTGAAGTATGTCAATAGTGTGCTTTTTTGAAATGAAAATTTACTTTAGAATGAATCTATTTTAGCTATTTTGTGTTATTATATACATATAAATATGTGTAATATGATGTTTATTAATAAAAGTGTTAATTTATTATAATAATATGCAGATACATATTTTAGATTAATTTGTAAAATTTATTATAATAATATGCATGTGACTGATTTTAAAAAAATGCATAAAGTAAGTTATAAATTTATTTTTTTTACTCAAAAATGGTGGAGTTTTAACGTAAAAAACTGTCTAAAAGTAAAAAAAATATCGACATAGAAAAATATCTAAAAACTTACTTAAAGCGTCTAAAATAATATTTATGTGTCTAAGAAATACAATTTTGATTTTTATTGTTATTTTAAGTTTTATATTAGATTCATATTAATTTATTATTAGTTCATTATATAATAATAAGCATTGTTGTATTTTTATTTCAATAAAATATTTTAGTTTTATTTATTCTTATAAGTTTTATTTCTTATTTATTATATACCGGTTTTATAAGGGTTCAGTACCGGTTGAACCTCTAAACCTTAAACCTTTCCTTCGACCGGTTTGATGTCCGGTCCGGTTTTAAAAACATTGGTTTTCACTTACACACTCAAACTCACAGCTTTCAGGAAAGAGAGAACTCAGAGATGAAACTTCAAACTCATGTTCATATATCTTAACAAAGTTAGAACGTGTTTACAAATGAAGAGGAACCTTGCTTTTTATAGGCGAAGCAAGGGTTACAAAATTAATTCTACCTAAAAATATACTCATGACTACTTTAGAAAAGTAAAGCACAAAGATTCCCACTTTAACAAAAGCTAGCTACTTTTTCAAAAGTAAACAATAAAGGAATCTAGTTTCCTAAAAGCTAACAGTAACATGATAAGAAGGAATCCTGGCATAGTGCTTATGGGCCATGACAATTCTTTTTAATCAAAAACTCTAAAGAAAACATGACAAAATTGTATGATGGAAGATGGTGCTCACTTTACAGTGATAAAGTGAGGTCATGATCATCATCTGTCAAGGCCATGTCATTATCACACTGTTCAATCATATGGCCGATTTCTGTTGCAGTCCATTAAGAAAGTCCTGGACTGAGAATTGGTTCTTAGATGGGCTCTGGATTTAGATTGGATGGTCTACTGAAAACTGTAGAGTGTCGAAATGTTAGACAGGGAACATCACCAAATCGAATATGAATGATATTCGAAGAACTCACTGATTTCCATTGACCTGCAAATGGAGGGACGATAGGTGCAAGCATAATGGTTTCCCCAAAATATGGTCTAAGAGATGTGTAGATATCTGAAGGGGATGAGTTCGGGAACTGGTTGATTTAGTCTAACTCATAATGTAGTTCATCCATAAGTTGATCAAATTCAGTAGAACAATTTGTAGTAGTTCTTTAGTGCTGAATATGATTTAGTGCACACAACTGTCCGGTAGTACTCATACAGTAGGGACGATGTATGATATAGATGGCATAAGCCTTTCTATCACTGATATTAGTGTCCCATAATCAATGATGAGTCAAGTTTTGCGACATGTCAATACATCATTTGTCTAAAGGTTGGAACCATTCCAAGAAAGTCCACAGAAGTGACTTTGACTGAGTTGGATCAAAAAGGTGACGGTAGACATGAAGTGGTGACAATGAAATTGAACACACATACAAGGAAGATAAAGACCAAAGATGCCATAAGGTGGCATCATAAAGAGTATCATAAAGATGATACATTAACTTGTATGGAGTAAAGACATCAAAATGACTAGGAGTAGGCAAAATGTCATTCTGAACAAGAAAAAAATGCAAATAATAAAACAAACTCTGACATAAAAGAGGGAAAAGCTCTGTAATATTCTTAGGAGGAGTAGAATACAGAGGTGAAAACTCGTTTTGGGTTTTTGCAAATCTTGGAAACTCTATAAGCTAAAACAAAGGATTGAGAGAATGCAAAGCAACTAAAGAAGAATGAATACCTTGGCGATGAAGATAAGAGTATTTATAGGGAAAAATGTCTAGAGGCCAAGGTGGGTGTTGGAAAGCAGATGAGATAAGCTTATAGTAGAAGCTTTTGAAGGATCAACTGACACATGTAGTAACAAAGATAATTTATGATCTGAATCAGATTATACTAATCTCTTTCTGCTAGATTGTTGCTTTGATAGATAAGCCCTTTGAGAATTTGTGGGCTTTATAGCATACTCATCAGGTCTAAACTTTAAAGCTTCAGAAAGCTTTTCCGCATGTGCAACTTTCAGAGTCTTAAGATTAGTGTATAGAATAAAAATTGATTGATACCTAAGGCCTGTGGGTAGGATCTGTAAAGGTGAGGCTTTACTTTATGTATCCATGCCAATAAGAACATCTGGGCCTGGTAATTGTGTATATCTAAGTATTGTAGTCCATACTGTACATCCTGGAAAGAATCGAATGCTGATCTTTCTCTTTGTAATGAGCCCAATTGTAAATGTATTGCCATCTGCAGCTGCAAAAGATTGATTATGTGAGGTCCAAGCTATAGAAGGTAAAATGCTGGGCTTCATGATCGTACGGCTGGATCCAGTAGCCATAAACCCAATAGCTTTGATGGGTCTATCATATTTGTCTTGTTAAAAGAGTTGGATCTGGACATATGGTCGTAGAATTGGTGTACAATCCAATTTCATACATGTCTGTTGCTGTAGCATGTATAGTGAATCATCTGATGATTCATCATCTGTAGTTGTAATAGAAACAACAAACTTTGTATCTTTGTCCTCGTGAGATTGTTAATTAATTAGATCTTCAATATTATTGGAAGGATGAATAGGCAAGATTGATTGCTTATGCTCCAATAACTTATTGTCTTTCTTCGTTTTATAAGGACACTGTTGTGCAAATGACCATGTTGTCCACAGATAAAACATCGATCAGCTTTCTGTCGATGAGAGGACTTTTTAAAAAACCTCATAAATCTTTTTTTTTTGCCATAGGTTCTTCTCAGAGGCTTGTAGCCTGATTTCTCCTTATGGAACTTCTTCCGATAAGCTTCTTTGTTATAGTACTCCTTCTTCCTCCTGGTACTACACTTACATTTCTTCTAATCCTCACACTTGATCTGAAGATAAGGCTTCTTGCAAGCCTATTTAAGCTAAGGTCTACCTTTAAGGATATTCTTGAATAAGGCATGTTGATCACACAACTTATCAAGAGATGAAAGAGCAAGTTGGTAGATCTCTCTAAGAGATATTGTGGTTATATCCTTTTGTAAAGACGTAATAGTCCTTTACAGATCCAGTTGCAATTGATCTGGAAGGGATGAGATAAAAGTATAATGAAGATTAACATCATTCCATCCATTCAAAAGATAATACCTCTTCGTCATGCGTTTGTAATGCTTCTAGATATCACGTTGGTCAAATGAGTAGCATTTCATAGCAAAATACTCCTGACGGATCTGTTTGTCAATCAGCTGAAAATTACCAATAAACTCTTTATGAATAACTCCAAGAATAGCTCCGACTATAGTGACTTGTATGTACTGCATTTGTTAATACTCAAAAATACTTTGCCACCATTCTTGCAAAGTACCAATAAAACAAGATGTGAATTTAGACAAAATATCTGGTAAGTGATGATTAGGTTTGTTCATCTGTAAGTCTATCCATACACCAAATTCATGCAGTTGATCTCTCCATTTCTTTGGGGGAAGATCATCAAAAGTAAACCAAGGACCTGAAGTAGGCTTGGTTGTAGCCTGTGGAGCTGGCTCAGCTTGTGGTACTAGTGCAGGTCTGAAAGGTTCAGTACCTGTGGATTCTGCTTCACTTATCTCAGGTTCAATATTAACGCCAGTTGGTTCACACATAGTCATCAAAACTTGTGATAATTATGATAGATTAGCTAACTGTGCTGAAGAATCAGTGGATGTATTGTCCAGTCCACTAGATGACTCAGAAATTGTTGTAGTGACATCTAATTGTTCAAAGGCTCCAGAGTAAGCATCTAAAAAGTGATATGATTAATCAGAGGTAGAAGATTGTTCTACTGCAGTTATAGTCTCAAGAGTTGCAATGAACTCTATCATAGGCACTTTGTCCTTCTCAGTAGATGTAGAAGACTGAGACTTTCGTGGAGATGTTGGTGGAGCATATATCTGTACTGATTTTCTCCATTGTTGTTCTGGTTCAAAAGATGTATGAAAAGATGATGCTGGCTTAGGAACCCTTTTAGGCTTTGACTTAGGTCAAGATTTCGATTTACTTGTCAACTTAGCTTCCGTTGCCTGTTTAGCTTGAGCTGTCTGAGGATGTATGTACTTCCTAATCAAAGGATAATTGAACTTGAATACCTTTGAATAATCAGATTCCTCTAAATACATTTAATACATAGGAGATGCATATACTAGATGTATATTTAGTAAATCTATTTAGCTCGAACTGTGTAAAGTTCTAGAATGTGCAGATTACATATTATCTTCCATTTTTCTCACAATTCCTTGTATCTTCTCAATTTCTCTACATTTCTTGTCAAAGTCAGGACCCATATAATGTATGTAAATGTAGTGCTGAAGTTCAGCATCAAGTTGATTGATCTGAGTTTTGTATGATTGATATATTTGTTGGATTTGCTTAGAGACTGTGTTAACTTTTTGATGAGTAGCCTATATCTGGTGATTGATTCTCTCAAGCTTAGAATCAATCCTTCTTAGAACTCTGTTCTGTGTTATTGCATTTTGTGTTTGCCAATTCAACACTTCATCTGATGGATTTGACACAAGTTTTCCTTGGGAAGTGATTCCTATGGCTCAGATATACAAGTTATAGACAACCCTCATTAATTCATCAGTACTCCTGTGTAGTTGAGGAAAGTTGTCCTCCTGTGATGGCAACGCCATATAGCAAGGAAGAGGAGTAGATAACAGGAATAGTTGTCTTTGTGTAACAACTATCTGATGATTGCAGCATCTCTCTCAGAGATCTGCGTCTGTACCCTTCAGTAGGTACAAGTAGAGATTTGGTTCTGTATCCTTCACTAGATACAGATTTGTATCCTTCAGTAGATACTCTTCGGCATAGGCTTAAATAGTTTGGATCTGGCTTCTTCTTATCCTTCAGTAGATGAGATCAGTGACTTCTAGACAAAGGGTCTGGATTTGTATCACACCCCAGTGGGTGATATTGAATTCCTCCAAATGGAGGATCTAGGTCATCCCTCGGTGGATGATACTGTAGCAAAGGCTTACATCTAGATTTGGGCTTTTTCTTCTTCCTTTGTCTTCTATAGCGATCATCATCATCGTCACTATCTGACTCAGGGTTGAGATAGACTTCACAATCTGGTTCACACATGGATGGGTCGACATCTTATACAATATGTCCAAGATGATGGCTAACGTAAACTGGATCTCCATTAGATTTGAAGTAATAGATCGGAGCACCAGATTTACCTTCTTCGTGTGAAAATACGGGTTGAGTCATAAATATACCCCCTCTTGAGGTAGAAGCGCTTTCCATATCTTTACTGTTAGGCCTTGAATAGATGGACTTGAATGTTCCATCCTTAAAGGTCTTCAAATTTGGAGGAGTTGTCGTATGAAAAGAGTGTCGGTAAGGTGCGTGGAAAACATTCTGGTAGTTGGTGATCCATTCAGTAGGCATTAACTTTTCAAGCTCCTGTGCTGGTAGTTGCTTCAGGATCTGGATGATAGTAGTCTAATCATTTGAACGATCAACAACCATATAAAGGGCATCTGAAGTGGAATTAGGAAAGTTAAGATCCATAGCATGATTCTGTAGATGATGGATCATTTGGTGGTGTAAGGTAGTCATGATGGCTGTGGGATCTTGATCTGCTCCAGTGATTTGGATCTGAACTTGTAGACATTCAGACAAAGTGGGATCATCCAACCTGATATTGAAATCAGGTGCAATGGTCAGTATGACACTTCCGTTACTGAGAGTAGTTAGCAAGGTACCAATCAAGGCATTTTGGTACGCTATGTAGGTAGTGTCTAGAAGAGATATCCTAGCTATCGCAGGTATTCCCTTTCTTCCATGAAGAGTAAAAACAAGTCCTATAGGTCCAACATGTAAGTGCATATGGTTCTGTTCTCACCACAAAGAGATAAGCTCCTTAGGGATTTCAAGCTTTACGTATTGTTCTACAGTTGTAGATCTGAGACCACACTATTCTAATCTAGAACTCTGGATGATTTCTTTTACTCTAGGACATGAGGAAGACAAGATGGCCCTGATGCTTCTTGTCCAAGATTGATCACGACTATAAATACTGTACGGACTCAACAAAGGTAAAGAAGACTCATAAACACTCTACAGGTATATGGCTAATCTCTACTAAATTTTAGATTTTGTTTGATAAGACACGCTTCACATTACTACGCAAACTAGATAGAGATAATCTGGACGATAAATGTACAGGGTCACACGATATACTAGACGTAGACAAACTAGTAGATAAATGAACTAGGTTTTGTGTTTCCATAGATCTTATGGTTCCCTCCCTATTCACCATGGTTGAAATTGAGTGTTTGAGTGTTACTACTAACCTTGATACAAATGGCAGAGTAGCATCGTCTTCAACGATGCCTCATCGCTTATTGGCTATAGCAATGGCTCTCTTTATACCAGTATAGAGGAATACTAATATACCCCTGCTCTGAAGGCAACAAAACACAATGGTTCTGATATACCACTCTGGGTAGCAACAAAACACGAAGGCTCTGATATCACTCTGCCATTGGCTATCAGTAGGTTCATAAGACCGATGTTTTTAACCCATCAATCCATGTCCGACGGAATGCCATCCCCACCATTCATTCAAAATCATTTAAATGCCCTTAATCTTCAATTCATTTACCCCTCCTTATATGAGTCTCTTTTTAAATTATGTCTGAAATTAAGTTGGCTGAAATGGAAAAACTAGAAAGGGAAATTCTAATAATTTTGTACAAGTTAGAAGGGATATTTCCTTCAAGCTTCTTTGACTATATGGAGCATCTACCTGTTCATTTAGCACATAAGGATAAACTAGTCAGTCTAGTTCAATATCGTTAGATGTATCCATTTGAGAGGTACATAATTTAACAAGTTCATATTTGTAATTGATGTCTTATCATGTTTTCATAACTAAAATCGTATAACCCTATTTGATCATATAGTTATTTGCATCACTTGAAGAAAAATGTGAAAAATAAGGCTAAATTTGAAGGTTCGATATGTAATGCTTATTTAGTGGAGGAAGCTAGTACATTTTATTCACATTACTTTGATTCGCATGTTCACACAAGAGAAAGAAAAGTTCCTCGTAATGATGATGGGGGAGGAACTACTGATGCTGATGATAATTTATCCATTTTCACATATCCTGGATGAACATATAGACATTCAACGAATAGAATGTTAATAGAGGAAGAAATTGAGGTTATCCATGGTTATATTTTATTGGGCTATTAAGAGGTTCAACCTTTCGTGCAGTAAGTGAAATAGATTATTTTTCATTTAAATTTTAGTGTTATTCATAATTAAACATGCATAATAATGTTTTTAGATTATATAAGGAGTTGTTACACGAGCTCATGCCTGAAAAAACACAAGATGAGATCAATAAAGAAGCTGGAAGACACTTTCCTCGATTGTTCAAGCAGTATGGAAGTTTTCCCTTACATACTTTAAAATGATTGAATTATAAGAGTTAAGTGTTCAAACTAGAAGATCGTAGTTTTAATTTGGTATTTTCTTTTCTGTAGGCCTTAGAAAATCCAATTGAGAACAAGTTTATATATGATCTCGCGAAGGGACCATTGTGAACTATTAAATCATATCCGGTGTATTTCGTTAATGGATACAAAAATCATATAGAATATCATGGTCATAGCATGGAAACAATAAATAGTGGAGTTTGCATACAAGGAGAATTGATGGATTACTATAGAAAAATTATTGAGATACTTGAAATTGAGTACCCTGCATTGCCAATAAAGTGAAGTGTGATATTTAAGTGTGAGTGGTTTGATCCAACTCCAAACATTGGTACAAAAGTGTATAACCGATACAATCTAGTTGAAATTAACAAGCGAAGAAGATTTCGACAATTTGAACCTTTCGTGTTGGCAATATAAGCGATCCAAGTGTATTATGTCCCTTTTCCTAGATTACGACAAGATAAGTCAGATCGGTTGGTTGTTTGTAAAGTTAAACCTCCAGGTGTTTTTGTATCACCTGGAAAAGGAGAACAAAGAATTGAAAGTGACGCATTTGAAGAAGATAATTATGAAATAAATTTATCTGTCCTATATGAGGATAATGAACCTTTGAACGATCCATGTAATGCATTTGTTGAAATTTTATCTAGAGAGGATGAGCAGGGCTAAAGATCTGAAGAAGAGCCTGGATTTGATTCAAATTCTACAGGAAAAGAAGATGATTTTGATTTACAATTAAGTGACGATAGCGATTAATTTGTGCTTGTAATTGAATATTATATTCAAGTAATTAATTATTTCCTTTTCAATATATTGTATAACATATTTTCATGCAAATTGTAATATTTCAAGAAAATTTAATAAAATATTAATTTCAGGTTGAAATATGGAACCAAAGAGAAGACAGGATATTTCATGACCAAGATTTAGACCACGATTCAGAGGTGCTTACTGTACAGGTGAAGTATCTCATGGTGTAGCAGCTGGAACTGAATCTCCTCCTCCTCCTCCAACTACTACATTTGCAGATAAGGTACCTTTCGTAGAAGCTGCACCATCCACAACCCCTACATCATTTACTACCCTTATACTGGCAAAGGTATCAGGGGTAAACAATGATGATGAAGGAAGCGGCCACCGATCTGGAGCAGAGGGACCTGATGGAAGAACTTACATTACAATTGTCAATAATATGTAAGTGAAAAGAAATTGAACACTATATGTTTATAATTAAGTTACAAGTTCCAATATTCATAACAGTATAAAAATTTTCAATGTTATATTAGGTTCATTCCATCTAGAACGTGTTCAAGAAACATGACATCAAAATTCAAGGAGAAGATTGATATTGAAGGCTTTACCTAGAAGAATATGTCTCAGGCGATAAGGGAATTTTACTATCATGAGTTTGAGGTACAACAAAAATTATTATTATCTTTAATTAATAATTTTTTTAATTAACAAATTTGTACATTTATTAGATAAATAATATCATTACATCATAAGTATTAATTGAAAGTTTTTGCTTTTGTTTTAGAAAGAGTTTTTTTAGGATTCTCAATTTGACGCGATCGTCTATAAAGTATGGGAAAGACGAGCATGTACATGTTATCATGACTTCGTTGCTGCGACACGTAGGGCAGGTGTACAACTGCCTTACATTTTTGAAGAAATATGGAGTCGTTAGCAGTATTATTGGACATCACCTGAGGTAATGTCCCTTTCGGAGCGTAATTTAGCCAACATACGTGGAGGACCGTGGGAAGAAAGTCTTCCCGTACATACGAGAGGATCTATTATCCACCAAGAGCATGCAGAGAGACTTATAACTATCTTCACTTTAAATTTATATTGTCATTTCTTTACTTTGCTATATTTCTATTGAATTTTATGTGTGAATTTTGGAATGAAAATATGTGTTTCTTGTTGAGAATGATAATGTTATAAATGTCTGGTGCCATATATGATTGTGTTTTTTAGTTTTGTTCTTTATTCAACAGGAGGTAGATTTCATAAAAATAGAGGAAACTCTACCGAAATTTTTATAAATTCTAATTAACTTATAATATTTTATTCTTATACAGGAAAAGACTATAAGCATGAGGCCTACACTCCGTCAGCTCTTTTTGCACACTCACACAAAGAAGCATGACAGTGTGACATTCGTTAATAATCGTTGTAGAGAACTCAATGCATGTGAAATTTATGGTTTAATATCAATGCTTAATAATTATCACTTACTAATATAAACATTGCCTTCTGATTCTGAAAATGTTGATGAGACTCAAACCTATCTTCATCCAGTGGGTGGTAGGGACCATCGGGGAAGGATATTCGGGTTAGGCTAATTTGCGAATACATGTTATTCGTAATCCTCAATGTCCAGTATAGCTGCATCTAGTAGGCGGTCAAAATATAATGAGAAAGTCATTCAGCTTGAGAGCATAGTACAGATGCTGGCATCTCAGTTGCAACAGTCGATAGAGTACATAGCTCAGCTTCGTAATGAGATGAATGTGTTAAAGGGTAGGGGTAGTACCTCATCGCATCAATCAGAGCATCTGCCGTCTCTAAATTAATAATGTACTTTTAAACATTTTATTAGATATATGAAAACTTATTATGTACAGTTTAATGTTTTTATTATCAATTAATATAAAAATTAAATTTATACTATTACATTAATAATTGTTTAAATTATGCAAAATAAAATTTATTAATGGTATTGCCGATGGAAGAATAATTTCCATCGGTAAATTTGAAATAATCTGTACAAACATACCGACATAAAATGATAACATTATGCGACGGAATCGCCGTCGGTAACTTTGTAACAATTTACCGATAGAAATTTCCAACCGTTGGTAAATATACCGATGGAAACTAATTTTTGTTCAATAAATATACCGAAATGTAAAGATAATCTGCCGTTCAATTTACGGATGTAAATATGTTTCGTCGGTAATGTTACCAACGATAGCAGCTATTCTGTCGGTAATTTTACTGTCAGTTTAAAATTTTCCGTCAGGATATATTAGCTATGGTTGTTTCTCCGATGCTTTTGTCCGTTGGTAATGTCCATCACTAATATTGCATACCGACATAATGTCTTCTTGTTCCGTTGGTAAATATCGTCGCAAAAACACATTTTTCTTGTAGTGAAAGAAACTTGTAAGGTGGAGCTTTTGACTAAATTCTAGTAAGAGGAGTAGTAAATTCTCTTGAAGATGTTGACATCCATTTCATCTCATCCCGTGTAGAGGAGTCAAGCACAATAGAACGAAGAAATGAAGTTACCACTAATAAATTATTAGATAATGAGTCATTTAAGAAATCCAATGCTTCTGCAACATTCATATTAGCACGTAGATTGACAATAAAGAATCTATAGTCTAAAATTGAGGAGAGAGGACCAAATGGAGTCCAAGGATCATGCCAGAAGTAGGTGGATTTACCATCATTAACAATGTGAGTGTTGGACTTTATCAGGAGCATGTTTTCAATGTGGCTCTCTACAGCACAGAATTAGAGATTGTCCTGTTGTTGCTAGAGCCCAGTCGGGTATGAGAGGGGGGATCTGTAAGTGAAGCTACTATCCAGCAGAGCTGAGCTAGTTGGGTTAGACAGAGAGGACGAGGTAGAGGCAAACTGAGTTCTGGAAGTCCTTCTGTTAGGACTTTGGTTCGGAGCAATAGACCCCAGTCTCAGGCCTTAGTATACGCTATGACCAAATAGGAGACTCAGGACTCTCTGAATGTCATTGCAGGTGCGTTGCTTATCTTTGATTATAGAGCATTTGCATTCCTAGATCTTGGATCTACGCATTCATTTATTGCACTGCATCTGACATGTAAGTTTCATTGCAATAGAGAGCAATTGAAATGTGGATTTAGAGGTGAGTACACCGATAGGTAGTACCACTGTGATTGGGGAATTCTACAAGAGGTGTTTGATTAGAGTTGATCAGGTAAAATTGGAAGCAGACTTGATTATATTACAGCTAAGAGAGATAGATGTCATTCTAGGCATGGATTGACTTGCTGCTCATAGGGCTATCATGAACTGCTATATTAAGGAGGTGGTATTAGAATCTCCTAATCAACCGAGACCAGCTTTTAGAGGTATTAGTCAAGCAGTACCAGCCAGGCTGATCTTATTCATGAGTGCCTTAAGGTTGATACAAGGAGGATGTGAGGCTTATCTGGCCCACATTATTGATATTAGAGCTGAGCAAATATACAAGACATTCTTGTGGTTAAGGAATTCCTAGATATGTTTCCCACAAAGTTACCTGGTTTACTTCCAGACCGGGAAATAGAGTTTACAATTGGCTTAGTTACAGGCGCTACTCCCATATCTGTTCCTCTATATAGGATGGCACCTGTGGAACTAAAGGAGTTGAAGGCTCAGTTACAGGAATTGCTTGAAAAGGGACTCATTAGACCCAGTGTTTCACCCTAGGGAGCTCCAGTTCTATTTGTGAAGAAGAAAGATGGCACTTTGAGACTGTGTATTGATTATAGGCAACTAAATCAGGTTACAGTGAAGAACAAGTACCTGTTGCCTAGAATTAATGATTTATTTGATCAGTTGTAGGGAGCTTAGGTGTTAACTAAATTGGATTTGATGTATGGTTCTTATCAGCTAAAGATAGCAAAGGCTGATGTACTAAAGAGTGCTTTCGGGAGCAGGTATAGGCATTAATGAATAAGGTGTTTTAGCTCTACCTGGATCGCTTCGTGATAGTGTTTATCGACAACATTTTGGTGTATTCAAAGAGTAGAGAAGAACATGCTGAACATCTGAGAGTGATCTTACAGCTTACGAGAGAAAAATAACTATATGCTAAATTCAGTAAATGTGAGTTTTGGCTAAATAAAGTGGTATTTTTGGGTCATATAGTAAATGGGCAAGGTATTCAAGTGGATTCAATGAAGATTGAGGCAGTAATGAAATGTGAGGCTCCAAAGAATGTGTCTAAAATTCGAAGTTTCCTAGGATTAGCTGGATATTACCGGAGATTTGTTGAGTGGTTTTCTTTGATCTTGACCCTTCTGACTAAACTTCTGAGGAAGAATGTAGCATTCAAATGTAATGATGATTGTTAGAAGAGCTTTGAGGAATTGAAACATCAGTTGACTACACCACCGGTGTTGACTATTCCATCAGTAACTGGTGGATATGTAGTATACAGTGATGCTTTGCATCAAGGATTAGGATGTGTATTGATGCAAAATGGCAAGGTGATGGCCTATGCATCGAGACAATTAAGGTCTCATGAGATGAATTATCTGGTACATGACTTAGAACTTGCTGTAGTTGTCTTTGCTCTAAAGATATGGAGACATTATTTATATAGAGAGACATTTCAGATATACACTGATCATAAGAGTTTAAGATATTTGGTGAGTCAAAAGGAGCTAAATATGAGACAGTGGTGGATAGAGTTGTTGAAAGATGATGACTGCACGATTGAATATCATCCAGGAAAAGCTAATATAGTGGCTGATGCATTGAGTAGAAAGTCACATAGTAGTATAGCTCAGATTTAGTTATCGAGATTACCAAATTTGGTTCAGTTGAGAGCTTTGAATTTGGAGTTGAATCTAGAGCATAATGAAGCATATACAGCTACACTAAAGTTGAGACCAATGTTACATGATCAAATTAAAAGAGTTTAAAGTAAAGATCCTGAAATGGTGAAACTGATTGAGAAAGTTAAGATGAATCTCGATTCTGAATTTGAATTGCGAGATGAGACATTGTGGCTAAAACAGAGATTATGTATACCTAATGTGGATGAATTAAGAAAGGAAATTTTAGAGGAAGCTTATATAGCCGCTTATACTATGCATCCTGGCACGAACAAGATGTATAATACATTGAAGCAACATTTTCGATGTCCAAGAATAAAGAAGCAAGTAGCAAAATATGTTTCGAAATGTATAACATGCCAGCAGGTTAAAGGTGAGCATCAGGCTCCAGTTGGGAAGCTACATTCGTTGCCTATTCCGGAGTAGAAATGGGAACGAATCACTATAGATTTTATTATAGGTTTGCATAAGACTCTGAGAAAGAATGATGCTATATGGGTTGTAGTGGACTAATTAACTAAGTCGGCCTATTTCTTACCAGTGAGGGAGAATAATTCACTAAACTAGTTAGCTCGGAAGTATGCGAATGAAGTGGTTAGACTATATGGGGTTCCAGTGTCCATTGTATCAGACAGAGATCCCAGATTTATTTCGAGATTCTGGAAGAGTTTGCAGTCAATTATAGGTATTAAGTTGAACTTTAGTACTGCATTTCATCCTCAAACAGATGGACAGAGTGAGAGAACTATCAAGACTATAGAGGATATGCTTAGAGCATGTGTATTGGAGTTTCAGGGAGCTTAGGATCAATACATAGCATTGATTGAATTTACTTATAATAACCATTATCATAGCAGTATCAAAATGGCACCATATGAGGCACTGTATGGAAGAAAATGTCGATCGCCTCTATAATGGGATGAAGAAGGATTGAGAATGATAGAAGGCCCTGAATTAATACAAGATACTGTAGATAACGTGAAACTTATCAGGAGTCAAATAAAAGTGGCTCAGGATAGATAGAAAAGTTATGTGGATCAGCATCGTCGGGATATGGAGTATAATGTCGAAGATAAAGTATTTCTGAGAGTGTCGCCTTGGCGAGGTATACTGAGGTTCGGTAAAAAGGGCAATTTGAGCCCTAGTATATTAGTCCCTATGAAATCATTAAAAGGATAGGACCTTTGGCATATAAGTTAGTTTTGCCTAACGAAATGTCTTAGTTACATAATGTGATTCATGTGAGCATGTTAAGAAAATACAAATCTGATCCAACATATATATTACCGGCTCAAGAACTTGAGGTTTCTAGTAATCTAAGCTACATTGAAGAACCAGAATAGATGACGGGTTATAACACAAAGCAACTGAGAAATAGAGTAATTCAATTGGTGAAAGTCTTTTAGAGAAACCACACGACTGAAGAAGCAACTTAGGAAATTAAGGAGCATATGAGAAAGCAATATCTCCACCAGTTTTATGAATCAGGTAAGAATTTCAAGGACGAAATTTCTTAAGGAGGGGAGAATTATAACATCCCATGTTTGGGGCTAGACCCCAAAATAGTAAATTGAGTGTACTGTGCAAAATTAGAAATACATTGCATGCTTATGCATCATTGTATATTCACACACATGTGAATATTTATCTTAGACACATTAAAATAATTGCACATGCATTCACTGACATTTTTCGGGTATAATTGAGCTATAAATGCAATTTAAATGCGAATTGTGATTTTTATGTGTTGAAAATTGATTTGGAGAATATTATGATTATTTTGGAATTTTTCATGAATTTTAGAGAATTTCCAAAAATTTGGAGTATTTTTAGACTAGGAAAAATATTGAATTATGGACCAATTATAAAGTGACATGTGGCAACTTTAAATGTTTGAAAAATAACACACATGCATAGATGACATGTGTCAATGTAGTATTAACCCACGTAGTTGGGTGTTGAGCAAAAACATTTCTGCTACTCTTTCTCTCATTCTCTCATTGCTTCATCAAAAGGACCCATTTCCAAAACACTCTTCCAGATCATCCATCACCAAACATCAAGTTTTTCGTTTTGTGTATTGAGTCCACTCATATCTACTAGAAAATTTGCTGAATCAATTAAGTTATGTTTTGAATTGTATAGGTACCGTAAATGATTGGCTGATAATGGTTTAAGGTTTGTAAATGAATACATGTATAAGAGGTTTAAGAAGTGTAGTTTCGGTGAATGAATGCAAGGATTGAAATATTCATCATGTTGTTAATAGTTTAGAGTTTACAGAATGATGGTGCTTAATAGCTGAAAATGTGTGTAGGAAACTGCATGGAAAAATGCAGAGAAGTGATAATATACGTGAATCGTGATCTATTTTAATGTTTATGGTTAAATCTTAGATTTTTGAATTGTTTGTGTTGAGATAAGTTGTTAACTACAGAAAGATGTGAAAAATAGGTTAAGAATTGTTGAAAACAAAAGTACAGTAGAGAGAGGAAGAAGAAGGTGATGGTTATGTGTTTGATTTTGATGTTTGGAGTCTGCATATGTACTAGTATCTTTTTACTAAATAGTTTTGAATCTTTTGGCTATAACTTTTTCATCTTACCTTAAAATAACTTGAAAATTGAACTAAAACAGTCCTAATACATTTATTTTCCTCTCAATGAAAATTTAGAGCCATTTGAACTGATTTGGAAAAAGATTGATTGAATCAAAGTGAGGGAATGTGCTTGAATGTTATGAACTGGAGAATTTTCACTGAACATACTTCGGTATTTTGATTATATCTTGAGCTATAGATTTTCAAATGAGTTTATTTTTAATTCATAGAAAACTAGAGACATATGTATACAACTTTCTTAAAGAATTCAAATTTTAACTCTGTCTATAAGATTCCTAAAATTTAGCTTGAAGTTTTTAGTTATGTTCTATTGAAGTATAAGAAATAGTATAGAGTATTTTGATTATAACTTGCACAATACTAAACCAAAATGTTTGATTTTGATGTCATTAGAGAATTAAACAATGGAGAACATTTTTCTAGAAGAAAGTGTTACCTAAAAACTTTTAATTTTATATCAAAAATGGCAAGAAAGAAGGAACAAAAAGAAGGAACAAAACACAGCAGGTCACGATCGTGTATCTACACGATCGCGACTCTGCTGAAGCACAATCACGATTGTACCTCAGCACAATCACGATTTTGCTAATGAAGGAATAAAGTCACGATAGGTTTTATTAAAAAGTGAATTTTTGGGTGTTTTTCAACCAAATTCAAGTAATGTTGATACCATATGAGGTATGTAAGGTTTAAGTGAGTTCTTAAATGATTTTAATAGATATTGAATGAAGGGATTAAAAAGAGTAAAGAGTTTTTGAGATTAAATAATGTTTGGAAGGTATTGAAATTACTTATAAAGTATATTAAAGAAACATATCCGAGAAATTGTCATTGAACATGTATAATACATGATACATTATGAATATGTTTATGATTAATTATTTATGTAGGTGTGTAAATTTTGTATATGATTGCATATAGAAGAACAAGAAGAGCGACCACTTCCTGATATTGCTAGAACTTTGAGGCAATAGCTTCAGGAGTAAACTGTGAGTAACCTAGACGGTCTCACTCAATTAATTGTTTGATTATGATTGAATTCTTTTATGAATCTGTGATTGATTATACTAATTCTAGAAGGTTCGAAGATTCTAATTTGATGGTTATAATATTGAAGTGCTCCTTATATGTGAATTTGAATGAATAAGTGATACTCAACATTACTGTTGAACGCCGGACTATAGTCTGATGATTAATGTGAATGTGAAAGTGAAATTGAAATCAAGTGATTGATTGTATATATATGAATGTGAAGCATTCCATTACATGAATGCATGAAAGATAAAGGCAGGTGTGACCGAAGTTATCAATGTAAAGAGCTTAAAGCTTATACTGTGATCAGAGCCTCAGGTTCAGTTGTGAAAGTACCCGGTATCCACTAAGGGATATAGGACATTATTTGATACAACTAGGTATCCACTAAGTGATATGAGTTAGTAAAAAGGCACTCGGTCAAAAAAACAGTAATAACAAGTGAAAGTGAGTCTCACGAGCATTGCGTATACGTTTTAATACATGTGTTTGACTGATGAAGTGTATTGGTACCTTGTATTTGAATGAAAATATGATATGTGATACGTTTTGCAAAATGCAAAGATGTGAAATATTTGTTATATGTGATAAAGTGTTACATGAATTGAGTGAACTATCGATGATGATTACCTCATTGAGTTCGCAAACTCACCCAAAATTGCATGTTGACATTTTAGGACTGAGAGAGACATTAGCTACTTAGAGACTACAAGAAGCATAATTCTTTTACTTTGTGAAGAAGAAATGGCTCAAAGATCGGTCAACTACAACTAAAGAGTTTAGATAGATATTTTGTATATTTCCTCTTTCATGTAGCGTATTTGTATTAGGCTTGATAATGTACGTACTCTGATGATACTGGAAACTTTCAATGTACATATATGGATGTTAAAGGCTACATTGTAAATTTGGTTTTTGTTTATAAAATGAAAAAAGGAATACAGTTTGTTAATTTAGTTTATTTTGAAATTTTGGTGATTTTTATGTACAATAGTTGATGCCATAACTAAGTTGGATATGTTGCCATGTTATAAAGTGAAGGTTAGATAGTTAACACACCATTACTATATATTATATACTAGAATGTCCATAAGGTATTTCGGTATGTAATTTATGGTAATGGGGTATAACACGGAAAGTCGCATTTTAAGTGAGAAAAATAGACCAATCTTAGCAATAGTCACAAAACCTCAGACTATTTAACTTATGCTATGTTATCCTTAACAATTTATTACCGTTTTACCATATACGACCTTCAACACGACTATTACATATTGCATTCAACTTCTAGCTATGGGTTTTCATGAAAAGCGATTCAATATAGCATTAAATCATTCTCATACAATACCTAATCAATCTATACAAGATAATGTAAATAATTCAAAAAGAGGGGAAGAAAAAGATACACAACAATAATATGCTTAATGTGCTCCTCAGCCTCGATTGCTCCTCCGAACTAGTATTAGGAAAGTTATCCTTCCATCTCTATCTTCACACTCTTACCATCGGCCATGCTCTCCATCCCCACTGTCGGTGTTAAAGAACGAAGAAAAACTAAAGAGAAATGAGAGAAAAATGTTTTCAGTTAGGTCTATCCCAAATGTCCCCTTTTGCCGTCACCACCCTTTCCTTATGTAGTAAAAATCAGGTTTATCTAAAGAACACCTGGCCATTAATAGGGAAACCTAGCTTTCTCACCCCTGTAAGTTAATTCTCATAGGTGTGAGAACACCTCACGACTATGTTTGGCCCTCTCATGGCTGTGAGAGATCTCTCACGGTCGTGAGAGCTGTGAATTTTAATTTCCAACCCTCTTCCTTTATTCACCAACCGAATCACCTGTCATTGTCTATTTCAAAGCTAGGTTAAAATAAAAAAACGGGACAGGTGGCGTGGCTTAAAACCAAATAGAGCAAGATACTTCATTGCTATCCACTCTCTTAGTTATACCTTCTTTAAATGTAGCCCCATTAAATTCTCATGCTTTATTTATTTCAAGTGCAACTGTCCACCACCTTAATTCACCATCTTTCATGGGTGTGAGGAATAACTCATGCCCATACATCTGGTTGCAAAGTCGTGACACACACACTCATGGTTGTCTAACTTTTCTAGCATGGCCGTGAGACATTTTAATGCTTCATTCTTCATTTCTTTTCATTTTCTTGTCTTCTTGTTCTTTGTATTTCCAGCATATGTCTTATCTTTCTTGGCATTTAATTGTCTTCTTTTTCTTTTAATCATCTTCTTATTGCTTCAAGAAGAAAAAAGATTGTGAATCTTTGAAAACGGGCTCAAATGTAATGCTTTCATATCACTTTAGCTCCTTTACTTTCCCAATGTACCTAAAATTAAATATGGGCTAAAGTGAGTATCCTAAGCTTTTCTAAGGCATTAATCACCAAGTGTAAGATATTAAATGAATCAACATTTAAACACGTATCAAAGCTTCAAAGTCCGTAGCCCTATTATGTGCTCTTCTTCCCATTACTATTGCTTTTCCTTTGGAATGTGAGCTTTTAGCACTTTGCTTAATTATTGGCCCATTATTAAGTGTAAACCTGTAAAATAGACCAAAAACACAACAAAGGGATCGTTCGGTAAACAACTAATAAGCTATTTTTTAGCTGACTGACTAAAATTAAAGGTTTGACTTGGCTGGCTGATAAGCTATTTTTTTATTTGGTTATGAGCTGGTTGGGTTGGCTGATTTAACCCAACCAATTGTTTTGTGAAAAGATCCAAATTGGAAAATTTTGGACCAAACAGTCGAATTAGTTGTTTGGCAATGACGACAGTGCCCCTAACCCATCACTCGGAGATGTTAAATGTTAATTGATAGCAAAAGAACTCGAAGATGGAGAGACTTTATAAAGAGGCTAGTACGAGATGTTAAAAGTAGCATATATGGTTCGAAAACTCTATCATTTCACTACGATGCAGTGAGTTATTCTCAGAACTTCGATAAAGGTTGCTGCAATCATGAGCCCCGTCACCTCCCGAAAGTTTTTGCAAACCTTATATGGGGTTTACAGGATGAGTAATGAGCTTGTTGTTAGCTTATAAGTTGATAAGTTCTTTCCATATTAACACTGCAACTTTAGGGATCATCTTTTTCTTTTTTTTTGTTAATTTTTGCCGCTTAGCTCAAGATGAGGAACAATCTGTGTATAGTATTATGTTAGGATTGGTTTGGTACTATAGATACATGTATGGATCTGCTTAGTTTATGAGAATTCAGGATCTACCTTTTCATGTTCAAGGTGTTCTGGTGGAAGGACCACAACTGCCATTCTAATAAATTAGTTGTTACTATAATTACTATTTATTTTTATATAGATGTCTAATATTTTATTTAATTTTAAATTTTTTAAAATTTAAATTAAAAGGTATAAGATTTTTTGTGAGTTAATTAATTTTAAAAAATTATAAAACTATTAAAAAAATCTTTGCGATTGTTAATTTTAAAAATTATTTTTCTTAAATTTTGTTTAAAAATAATGACAAAATACAATTGATATTGAGAGCTCACATGAACTAACTCAAATTAATAATTTATTATAATTATTTTAAATTTTGAATTCAAGGAGAATTATTCAGGGTCAAACATGAAAAAAGAGGGTCATTTAAATCAAATTTAAAAAGCTGAGTTAGATCGACACATTAGTAATATTTAATTGGTCCATTTGCATTGTCTATGTCACGTATATTTTATTGTTTCTTTAACGAAAGTTTAAGATAATATATTTTTCTAAATATTAAAAATCATAAAAATCCAATAATTTTAACGATTATGCGATTCTTTAAAAATTAATTAAACCACACCTCGCATCTTTTATCGTAAAATATGTCTTATAAATTTGAATCATTTATTCCATTAAAAAACGTCAAATTTTCATTTTATGTCGGTATCCACTTTTGTTATGCATTGTGTTTTTTAATTAAAATAAATATTTTATATTGATAAACTATATTTTAAAAAAGGTTTAAAATTTGACATGTCCTTATAAGTCATTTTACACATAAATAGCTAATACTAAATAGCTAATTTTACCAAACATCTCTAACAATCAGCTAATGCAATCCGCTAGTCAAATCAGCTAATATAATCAGTTATCAGCTAACAACTAATTCTATTAGCTGATTGCCAAATGGGGCCAAAATAAACCAAAAACACCCAAAAAACCTTAATGTAAAAAATAAGCACGAAATTATGTAAAAACCACTTCAAAAATATAAGATTTCTATGTAAGTTACAAAATGTATAAACGAGGGGGTAAAATGTAGTTGAAAGATGGAAGAATAAGTAAGAAATCTAAAGAAAGTGAAGAGAGAAGTGAGAGAGATTTGTAGTGGAGCTTAAGGTTTAGAAATAGAAACTATTTGTCAAATTTGAGAAATTATGAAGATATAGGGTTAGGGTTGAAGGAGGGTAAAATAAGGGCTTTGGATGAAAATCACATTTCTTCACTTGTTCTATTGCATGTCACAATCATGATAGAAGCAACATTCTTGCCGCGCACGATCATGACATGGTGAATTTTGTCACCCTTGTCCCGTTTGATCGTTTCTTCCTCATATAACCTCTGAGCTTGCTTCCTTAACTTATATTAACTTTGAAAACAAGAATTTTATCCATCCAAACTACTCTGAAAACATTGAAATAAAACACTAATACTAGAATTGAAAAAAAATAACTACTGTCATTAACTTAACCATTCATTATACGAAATGTTTTCAATAATTGTAAAGGAAAGAAATTACTTCCCTTTCTTATGAGAATAATCCTCCGAGATACGGTTTGCATCTATATCCATTCACTTTGAAGGTTTTCTTATTTGGATTTTCTAATTCAAGTTCTCCACGCGCAAATATATGGGTTACTTTAAAGGCCCACTCTACCTTAATTTGAGCTTTCTTGGAAACAACTTTAGTCTTGAATTATATAATAAAACCTCATCTCCTAATTTGAAATCTTTCTTCTTAATATGAGAATCAAGTCACTTCTTCACCTTTTCCTTGTATAACTTGGCATTCTTATATGCATTAAGGCGAAGTTCGTTGAGTTCATTTAATTATAGGAGTCTTCCTTCACCTGCTTGCTTCCAATCAAAGTTTAAAGCTTTTCTCACCTAGTATTCTCTATGTTCAAGTTCCACAGGAAAATGACAAGTTTTCCTATACTCAAAACTAAAGGGAATCGTCCCGATCAGAGTTTTAAAGGTAGTTCGATAAGCCCACAAGGCATAATCCAGCTTTAATGCTCAATCCTTCCTTGAATCATTTACTATCTTCTTCAATATTCACTTAGGTTCACGGTTCATGACTTCCACTTTCCCACTTATTTATGGGTAGTATAGAGTGACAACATGATGATAAACTCTATATCCTTTTAGAAGAGAATATAACAAAAATATGCTCCTCCACCACTTATTATCATTCTTGGCATTCCAAATCGATTGCATAATCTTTTAATAAATTTCTGCACTATCTTGCCATAATTATACATGTTATGATTTAAAAATGCCTACTATGATAGGATGTGATAATCCTTATTATTATAATAAGATAAAAAAGAATTATAAAAGTAAGAGGTACTTTAAAAAAAGATATTACATAGTCCACTCCTACTACACCTATAGTTACAGAGTTGGCTCTACATTGCTTACCCGCAATTAGTTAATCACTAGTTATGGAGCTAGTTTTACATCATTTACCGACACTAGATGAACCATTATACACCCATATAATAACACATATAAAACCTAACGATATACCATAGGCTAAAAACCATTTCCTTGTTACCAACCAATAACATAATATCAATGTAACTTCAAATCTTATGAAATTTAACTTTCAAACTTCAATTTATATACTGCTAAAATGTAAACTTATACGACAAATATTTGATAAAGCAAACATAAATTCAGATATTGCTAAAATGTAAACTTATACGAGAAATATTTGATAAAGCAAACATAAATTCATATATTGCTAAAACGTAAACTTATATGAGAAATATTTGATAAAGTAAACATACGTAAGAGTTAAAAGACATATTAAAGTTTAAAACAGTAGGAGCCTGTCAAACATTAAAGCCTTTTAAATGACAGGAGCATGTTAGACAATATGAGTCTGTTAAACGATAAATCCTATCAAAATAATTTAAAATAGAAGGTGCCTGTTAAAACTGAAAGGAACCTATTGCAAGTTGAAAACAAAAGGAGCTTATTATATTATATATGTTTAAATGTTGATTCATTTGATATACTACATTTAGTGATTAATGCCTTAGAAATGCTTAGGATACTATTAGCCCCAAAAAAATTTTTAAATATTATTTATTTATTTATTTATTTAATAAAGCATGATTAGACTAATTAAGTAATTTAGTTAGCATTAAT